>QTSX02001596.1:26873-179712 GCA_014839935.2 Entomophthora muscae
TGTGTTGCTGAACTTGAATATGGTTCCAGGGGGTTCCCGGCTTGTATCTGCCCCATGCCTTGGCAAACAAAATAAATAAAGGATTGAACTTATTCACAAGGACTGTGTCCCCAACTTTATTTGATAATGCTTTAAACACTTTGTTGAAAGTTCAGTTTTGAGATATTCTGGTCCTATTTGAAAGTCTGTTTTTTAGATTTTTTTCATATTCATTTATATTTGCAAATGGGAATTGTTCACAGCATTTGTAAATATATTCATCAAAATTCATCTTGATATCCCCTTGAATTTCATTCATTTCCTTAAATTTGATTGTTCTGCCTAGCTCATAGGCTTTTCTAACTCACAGCAAGCACCCTGCGGGTGGCAAATGTTCCTTTTTTCTTTGCTTCAATATTTGAAAAATTATTCATGTTCATTTGAATTATTTTATTTATTTTATTTTGATTTATTTGCTTTACAGGGGCTACAAGTGATTGTTAACCCCTGTAAACCCAACTGGGTGTAAAGACTGCCACTTCAGCAACCCCATCCCCATTTCTTGTTATAACTAAAGTAAATTTAAGTAAAACATAAATAAACTTACTAATTGTTTCCCCCATGGCCCCCTCAGCCACAGGCGCCCCTTCAGCAAGCTTCATGAGTGTTGGCTGCTCTTCATTTGATTTCCTGGGCTTGATCTTCCTTATTTTTTTGTGCTACTTGTGCTTCCTCTTGATTTTCATTTGTTAAATTTTCATTGTTTCTTGTGGCGCTTCTGCTTCTTGATTGTCTTCATTTTCATCTGTTTCCATTTGATTATTTTCCTCTTCACTTGTGTTAATTTCCTTTGAAATTTCAGTTCCTTCAATCAGCTTGATTTTCTTATTATTTTCTTTGGCCTCTTGCCAGAACTCATACAAATTGTAGGCTGCATTATTGAACTTCAGACTTAATAATATTTTTCCCTGTAGATTAAGTAACACTTCTTTGTTCTTTTCATCTATAATATTTCCCAGTTTATCCAGAGCATCTTCCTTTGGCTGAATTAGTGGCTGGCCCCTGTTACCCAGCTTTCCTGTTACTATTTCCCTGATACTTTTTTCTATTTCAACAACCTTTTGCAGGTGTGCTTCTAATTCATTTATCAGATGTATATATTTGACATTTTGTTTGAATTATATCAAAAAACTGGTTTTTATAGTACTACCTTCAACGCATGAATATTTTTCATTAACAATAATAAATTAAGGATCACAAATGTATAAATTATGTTAGAATGTTGCAGGTAGGCGTTAAATCCTGATATTTAGATATTATATGCATAACTCAATGCATTCTGTATAATAAAATTCATTGTAAACATGGTCTTTTCATTGTAATTTATATTAATGGACTGTGTTCATATTAAGGTGCCATTAACGCTTAGTACAAATATTGATAAATAGTGCATTTTACAGCCTGCATATTTATCTATTGATAATAATTCTATAAACTTTTTAGTCAGATTTTGTGAGGTAATAATAATGTAATGGGTTAATAAATTAATGTTTATTACCATTAATTGGTTGATTTTCTTTGCTGTGGCAAATGTGCATTTTCTGATATTTACACACTAGTATCCAATTGGTTGGTTTCACATCCCATTGCGCAGGCAATAGGATATATGGTTGCCATCCCAACAGAATCTGGTCTTGGGGTGGCAATCATATTTCCTATTGCCTGTGCAATGGGATGTGAAACCAATCAATTGGATACTAGTGTGTAAATATCAGAAAATGCACAATTATCACAGCAAAGAAAATCAGCCAATTAATGGTAATAAACATTAATTTATTAACCCATTACATTATTATTACCTCACAAAATCCGACTAAAAAGTTTACAGAATTATTATCAATAGGTAAATATGCAGGCTGTAAAATGCACTATTTATCAATATTTGTACTAAGTTTTAATGACACCTTAATATGAACACAGTCCATTAATATAAATTAAAATGAAAAAGCCACATTTACAATGAATTTTATTATACATAATGCATTGAGTTATGCACATAATATCTAAATATTAGGATTTAATACATGCCTGCAATATTCTAATGTGATTTATATTTGTGATCCTTAATTTATTATTGATATTGAAAATATCCATGCAAATAATTTATATGTTATTCATAAAATGTACAACATTTTATTGATTATGGGAATGTCAATAATGTAAAAAAGAATATTTTATTAATTATAAATCAAAAGAAATAATATCAATTTTAATACTTTAAATTCAGAACCTGAACGTAAAAATGCGGGATTGTCAAATCCTTGATCCAAATTTCAAATCACTTTTGTGGGCAACTCAGCTGAGTGAAAAAATAAAATATTTAATAAAATAAACCATTTATTTTGACTTTTTTGGTTTATTTAAATTGGCAAATTTTGAATCTCTTGAGCAGATACCTCAACTAACAAAAGACAAAACTCAGCAAACAAATATGGGATACATGAATCAGAAATGCGGGATTATAATGTACAATTTGAGATTTCCTGTATTTCAAACAAAACATAGACATCATGTACAGTAGTTTTAAAAGCTATGGCAACAAGCAAAAATACCTCATATTTAAACAAAATGATTTCAGATTTAAACAAAATCCAAGTTGCGCAAGATTCAGGATTCAATTAATTTAAATATCTTTGGTTAATAAATGAACTGTCAAACCAAAAACAAAATTTCACTAACCCATCATACAAAATTATATCAAACATCAAGTGGTGTAGTTCAAACCACAAACAAAATGAACTGACGCAACAAGTGAAATGGATGGATGCTGTTCTGGAGTATATTATAATCCAATCAGGATTCATATGAGGCACTGACAGAAGGACTAAAGTGAAACAAAACTTGAGCAATCTAGAAGTGAGATTACACAAGCACAAAAAAATGAACTCACACAAGATGTGTAGTGTGAGCAGCCTAAAATAGAAATATAACAGTTTAACAGCCAATCAACAGCTATCCAATTTAGGAACAGAGGCATTTTATCCATTTTCATGGCTCCAGATTTGTATGAAAAGGTTTTGAGAACCTTCCAAATATGGAATGGTGATTACAATAAAAATAAATCATAAAATTTTAAAATTTCTACTTTTAGTGATTTTAACCTAGGTTTTTTACAATGGTTTTCAATAGCAACATCTTCAACTGCGCCAGCAGCCAAGCCAGCTGCAATGGAGGTAAGGCTCAGAACGTGGAGGCACCCGTTTACACCCAAGCCTTTGAGGCGGGTAATAAGGAAGCTGACCTGTTACTGTCCCCCGACCCATATGGCTTTGACTTGTTTGAGAGTCACTTAGCGTCTAGCTCTGCCCTTGCTCCCACACCCACCCCTGAACAAGCTGCCTGTCAACCAACCAATCAGGATGGCAACCTCAATTCAGAACAACTTCCCACCACCGCCCAACCTGCCCCCCTCAGCCAATCAGGCTTCAGCTCCAGCCGCCCAGTGCCCCAAGCAACAAATCATCACTGCCCAAATTCTTCAGGAAAGTGTGGCACTGAACCTACAGGGTCTGTCATGGGACCAGATTGCCGCCCAGTTGCAATTTACCCGAGCCACCATAATGCGGGAGTTCAACAACCTAATGAATAAGAGAAATCTGATTGGGACGGCCAAGAAGCCAAAGAAGGCCACAGAGTCCCAGATAACCAAGGCCTACCCAATAATGCTTGACTTCCTCCAGCAGGAACCCAAGCTTCCCTTGACCCAAGTCCGGAAGAAACTTGCACACCATGGCATTTGGGTGTCTGAGCGCATGGTGCAGCTCTGGATGCACGGAAAGGTGGCTTCCATATGGGTTTTTACCAATTTTGCTGGCAACCAATGGGATGGCGCTGAGGATTCCCTGTATGACACCACCATTGAATCCACTCTAGTCTGATGCTTGACTAGTCTGTCAGATGATGTCATGTTCATCTCTTAATAAAAGCTATCCATAGCTTTTGATGATTTTGGCACCCAAGGAAAAGCCACCACCAAAAATGGAAGGAAGAAGGTCAAGAAGGGGACTTTCATTGGTGCATTTCTGGCTGTTTCAGCCAAGGGTTTTGTCTACTATTGGACAAACCCTGATTTAATTGATGGGTACTCATACGGCCACATCCTTGATGGATTGCTTGACTCCTGGGATGGCTCAAATTCCAAATACTGGGTTTTCTTGAGCCACCAGATGGAGGGAAGCTCCACCGCCCTTGAGGCCTTCCAGGGACGCGGGCACCAGGCCTCAGTCTACCTCGCCGGCCATGCAGATGTCCATCTGGCTGATGTTGTCTTCTTCAACATTGGAGATACACTACAGGAGTGCCGCCCTCAGGCTTTCAACAACCTCTATCTTGGGGTCCTTGATCACAATTTTCTCTTTGGTCACCAAATGGTGGCTGACTTGTTTGTGCAAATGGTTTTCCATGTGAACATGGGCAACCAATCACGCAAGGATAAGCGCCTCCCACCCTGTGCCACATCCACTTACCAGCCCATCCAGCCAATGATTGATGAGGAGTACAATGAGTGGTATATGGCAGCCATCACGCGCAATCCTCCTGCCTCCACCCCCGCCACCAACACCCCCCGTCCGCAAACCCAACCCATCCAATCCCAGACCCCCCAGGCCAGCACCACTTCTACGTCCTCCTTCCTGCGCCATTCTGCCTACTAGGCATCACTCTTCCCCGCCTCAATAAACCCCTAGTCCCAGAAAATTTCTATTTATATTATCTTTATTTTGAATTTCAATTGTTTATGTTCTCTTTGTTTATAGTTGGTTTTATTCTTTATGTTCAGCTTATTTCTATAAAATCATATATTTACTATGTTGTGTATCTAGATCCTGAACACAGTTATTTTTAGCACCCAAACATAGCCCCTTGTGAAAATATTAACAACAATTTGGTGATCAGCTAAATTGTTGTTAATATTTTTACAAGGGGCTATGTTGAGCGCCAAAAATAATATGGTAATCAAGGAAACAATGCCAACACAAAGCAAACAACACACATATTGAGATGAGCGTAAAACATATACACAATGGATAAAAAGATGGGATAATATAGTAGATGGGGAAAAAAGGAATAAACAAAGAGGCAACAGTATCAAAATAATACAGAATTTATTGGGGAAAAAGCTATAAAAACATATGGAAAGGTTAGTATAAAATCAAATGAGAGAACTCAAAAATCTTCTAAAGGACCTTCACTTGGTGATTGCCAAAATCAAAGACATTGACCGCAAGGTCAAAGCAAAGGTGAAGTCTGCCGTCCTTGAAGGCAAGAAACTTGACAGGGTGACATCCAAGGCATTAATGACAAAAATGCCTGACACATCATAAATAACAATTGAGCGCTTACTTAATATTCAGAAAACGGTGGTTGAGGGGCTCCAGTTCAAGGCTTACAATCTTTCTGTGCCGTCTGTCTGGGTTGATGACCTGGAGATGTATGCACATCTCAAGCCAGCAAAGCGCGCCAGGGCAGAGGACACCAAATTGCCAGCGCAATTGATTGCGCCAAGAATGGCCAAGCCGGCTGAAGCCGCCGGCAAAGAAGAATCACAAGAAGGTAACCTAAAAAATAAAATTAATAAATTTTCAAAATACTTACCTTTTTTCTTAGAAAACGTAGACAGTGAACTCTGCCGGGTCCTGGTCCCTTTTGTCCTGGCCACCTTTTATGCTAATTATGCCACTCACATGGCCAAGCAATTGTATCTGTCCCCCCTGTTGTGCAGGAGCTTGAAGACAGAATTCATGGGTCCTTCCCAATGACAAGAGACACACTAGCCGGGCTGACGCATTCTGAGGGGGCATCTGAGTGGGCAGTTACTGCCTACAAGGATGCCCAACTGGTCCACCTGGACCCGGTATTCCTCAGTGGAGTTTACTGTGTAAACTCCATTGAGCTTGTTTGGGACGTCCTGGTGATGCTCCCATTCAAGAATGTATCAGAGATGGGCCGGGCTCATGCAGCTATTTGCTTCTGCTTCCTGGTGGAGCACACCCTGTATTACCTGCTTGAGAACTTTGGGCGCACGGTGAGCAAATTGACTGTTGCAGACACAACAGCCGTAAAGAAGACCAAGATTCTCCTGGCAGACTTTGGGCTTGCCTGGAGTGCCAACAAGACGGGGGTCCCAGCAGCTATGGAGCTCATGTTTGCCAAGACAAAGCACAACAAGAAGATCAGTGCGGTAAATAATAAATTGTGTGAGTTCATAGAATTCTTTGCAGGGCAAAGGCTTCATCTGGTTGTTTATCTGGGGTCCTTATTTTTCTTTGGGATGGACGCGTCTGTTGAGGACCTGGACAGGGTCTTTCTGGGGACTGACGAGGCCCGGCTTGCACTCGACAGGAAGAAGGTCCCCCCTGAATACAACTCAGTTGATCATGTGATCCAGGACGCCCTGGTCCTGGCAGGCATCTTTGGGTTTGCAGCCCTGCCTGAAAAGCTGCTGCTTCACTTCCACCTGACCCTACTGCCTTTCACCAGCAGGAGGGAGTATTTCACTATGGGTGTATCCACTGTCCACGGTGTGGCAGTGGAGGTTGTGTGCCACCTCCATTGTGGGGTGGGCACATACCGCCAAACTCACTACAGGCGTTTGTAATAAACTCTCTCTTCTAATAAATATCTTTATACTCTACAATATTTTTATTATAATTAATTTTTCAAATAATATTTTAGCAAACAAGATTTGCAAAATATATTGCGGAAACGGATTTCATAAAAGCATATATTAATACAGTAATAAAAAAATTCCAACCTGTACATTTTACGTTTAATTTTTTAAAATTATTTTTACAATTATTTGACCAAAGTGATTTAAATATTTTTGCGTAATCCAGTACTAAGCGTTTGGGATTACCTCGGATGGCATAATAAATTAATCTACAATAAAATAAATAAATTACTTACATCTATTGATGGATCCTTTGAATGTGTTTGCAGGCGTGGAAACATCTAAATATAAAATGATAATTAGTAAATATTGAATAATAAATTAGAGAATATAAAAAAGTTGGACACACTAAGCCTTTAATTGATTGGCTGTTTAGCTAGGCACACAGGGATGAACAAATCAGCGTGGCCATAGAATTTGGCCATGGTCTCAGCTGGGAGGGTATGGATCCCAGCCTGCAGCAAATCAAACAGGTCCTAAGCCCCAGTTGGGGTTCCTTGCTTGACAACTCACTTGAGCCACCCAAAGACTTCCTCAATGGGATTTAGGAAGGGCAAATAGGCGGAGAGGAAGAGAAGGCGCATATTTGCTGTGGCCAATTACTAGGGGCCCACTGCAATGCTTGTGTCAATTATTGGGAATTCCTCAAGAATGTCAGCCACCTTGTGGAGACCAACATTGTCCAACACAATCACATTGGTGAAGCCCGGGCTCGTGCGCCTCAGGTGCTCCTGGATCAATCAGAGAAATGATAGGAAGGTCCGGCTATTGTGGAAGCCTAGTATCATTTGGTAGAGCTTGACCCCCTTTGGACCAAGGAGAGCCACCATTGAGTATGCTGTGGCGCAGACTGCAGCACGCCAAGCCATCCCGTCATTGGAGCCTCTGGGGACATACCCATACTCATTGCACATCAACAAGGCAAATGCTGATTTGTCAATATAATAGAATTTCACTGTCCCCTTGGCTTTGAGGGCAGTGTACGCCTCTGCGTAATTTTTCTGGACGTCAATGTTGGCTGGGCTGTTCCAATTGTAGGGGGATACCCCGAGCTTTTTACAAGAAAATTGCATTCTCTTCACCAGATGGTAGTAAAAGGAAATTGAGGCATCAATCCCAAAAGCAGACTTGACCATGGCCTGTATATTTGCCAGTTCAAGATGGCAGTCCCAGGTAATTCACTGGCAGATTGCCCATTTGTGCTCCTTGGTGAGCATGGTTGACATGCGCAAGGATTTCTCCGCGGCAAGGACACAACCAGTATTAATGAATTTATGGAAGGTCTTGCTGGTGTATTTGGGATCCACTTCAAAAATAGCTGCGGCCGCCTTGTAGTCACCCAATTCCCGCATTAGCTTAAGCAGGATGATGTGTTTGATGTCAGGGATGCGCTTCTGGGCGGGCTTTTTGGCAGTAGGGGTCAACTCATTGGAATTGGGCACAACACAGGGCATGGGCACCTTGGTGTAAAACGCTGCAACTTTCTTTAGCACCAGCTGTCCCTCATTGGTTTGGTAGAACTGGGGCTCCTTGTCATCCTCCTGATTGCCATCACTCACGTAGGGCTTGTAGCTAGTATCAAGTACAGGCTTCACCTTCTCCAGCATGGCTGACGGGACCAACTCTTGCCAGTACACAACGTTAAACACATACAAAGTAAGTTCTACCTCCTTGTTTCTAATCATTTTGGTAGTGGTGACCTTGGTTGACTTCCGGGTCAGCTTTGGGACCCAAGGGTTTATGCTCTGCACCCTAGCAGCTTGTGCTCCTTGAACCAACTGTGTCAGTGCAGCGTTGCTATGGAACTCTCCTCTCCCACCTCCCTCCTGAGTAGGCACTTGTGTTGTACTAAGTCTATTCTTTGACCCGCGGGGGCAACCGCAACCGCGGCGCACAACGGGTGTAATGGTAGTCTGTTGCTGTGTTTTTTCCATTTTAAAATTTAATAAAATATTAAATAAAAATTAATTAAGTTACTCACTATTTTTAATTTTTGCTTTTATCTGTTTATGGATATTCAATTAATATTTTTCCCACCCAATATCCCAATTATAGATTTTTTATTTCTTAGTTGTTTTTGGTTTTACAATGCCCATTTTAGAATACTCAAAATAATTTCCACCCATTTTCCCAGATTTTACTGCCAAATTCAAACACCCAACACAATATTTTTAAATTTTATGTTTCAGATCTTGTGCCTTATTTTAGATGCCTTGGTATCATTCTTGATTACAATCCATTGCACACATTGCGTGAGTGATTTTGTTTACATAGTGAGTTGCTATTGTGTTTTGTTTTTGGATTGAGTTTTGACACACCACCCTTGGGTGTATTTTGTCACCAATTCACATAGTAAACATATGTACACCAAAAGTCAACTCACACCATTTTGTTTGTGAATCATTTATTTTGGATTGTATTTTGAATGGTTTTGCTTTGCGTGTGAGCCCTTTGTTTCTGTGTTGACTCATTTTGCCCATTAACACCAATAAAACCTGTTAACAGAGTGTATATTTTAACCTGAGAGTTGGATTTTGTTTAAATCTGAAATCATTTTGTTTAAATCTGAAGTATTTTTGCTTGTTGCCATAGCTTTTAAAACTACTGTAAAAGTTAACAAATCTGAAATTGAGGGATTGTCAAATCCAAGAACCAAATTTCAAATCATAATTGCAAGGAATTTGAAATAAATATAATTTATGGGCATCTCAAAAAGGATGCCAAAGGATCTAGAGTGGATTTGTGAAGATACTTTTAGGAATCATAAGCATTCTCAAAAATCACCCTATTCCATTTTAGGACAGCTAAAATTTAGATGCTTGATTACAGTAGATTTTAAAAACGCTAATAATAAAGTATCCTTAGTAGCAATACATCAATACATAGTTAGTAAACTAATGGTTTATTTTTCCTCTTTCTTCTTCCTTAAAAAGAAGTTTTATGGCCCCTGGCTATGCCAGGGGCCAAAAACTTTTAAAAAATTTCAAGGAAGAAGGAGGGTAGCTCATACATCATTATATGGTTTTGTGGTTGCTATATTAGTGATTTAGAGTTCAGAATATTACATCATTTCCAGTTTAGACAATTTTTCATTTCACTTAATTTCATGTCTACTCATGGCTGTTGGGATTGGATTTTTCATTTGATTTTATCCAGAGTGGAGCTTCTTGATTTGGGTTGATTTTTCCCAGTTTCTTACTGTACATTAAATTTGGATTCCAGTTCCCACAATTATTATTTGAGTTTTCTAGTGGCATTTTAAAGTGATGTGAAATTTGGTTCTTGGATTTGACAATCCCGCAATTTCAAAAAACATAGTAAACTTAATGAAACTGGTTGATGGGTTTGAACACTTCAAATCTGATTCCAGTTCATTCATTTTGTCCATTGAAAATATGAAGTTCAACTTTAACTTTGCAAAGTGTCTATGAGTTCCTGCTTTTTAAAAATTCAAATAAATACTCAAAAAAATCAATTTAATTAAAAAAGGCTATCCTGCAAAAGTGATTCAAAATTAGGACCAAGGATTTGACAATCCCGCATTTTTATGTTCAGTTTCTGAATTTACAGTAGTTTGTCACAAAGAAAGGTTTTATTTTACTCATCAAAGGACAAGTAGGGGAGGGAATGTGCAGAATGTACATTGCCATCATCTGCGCATGTGAAAGGGGCGGCATCAGAGGTAATGGGGAGAGAATGGGTGGTGGTTTTGGAGTCAGGGTTGGAAGGCAGGTGGCTTGGTCTTGATGGGGGAGTTGGGGAGGCTTGGTTTGTTGACGGGGAAGAGGCGGCAAGAGCTGATTGATTCTATTGCTCAAATTCTTTTTCTGTCATGTATGTGGGCTTGACAAACCAAATGTATGGGCGTGGGGGGAGGCAGGAGTCTTTCTGGACTTATCACTATCACTTGCATAGAATATAACAAGATCTGATAAGTCCTGGACAAATATGGAAGGGGAAAGCTCATACCCCTTCTCAATTTGGGTGCACAGTTCATTGTATGTGGCAAGCTTTAAGCGCCTGAGAGACAAACCAAAATTGTAAAGACATACATCTGCAAGATGCATGTCAGCATGATTGGTGGGATAGGACCAACAGGTATGCCCTGCAGCCATAATTTCCTTGGCTGCCCATTCCCGCTGCTCCATCTCCACACTCAGTACAACTGTGTACACGGCTTGTTGGGTAGCCCACTCCTCCAGCATGTCCTTGAGCTCTGTCTGGTAGGCATACCCATCTGTGTGTTTGATATTGCTAAGTAATAATTGACACCCAATGGGGAAACTGCCAATAAAACCCCAACAAATTGATACAAGATTGGGCTGCACTTATAGACATCAGATTGGATACACTTTTCTCCATAATCTTGGATGCTTGCAGAAATCTTGGCATACAACAAGAAGATGATAATTGTGTGTCCTCATTGCCCTCCCTTTAATAAAATTAATAATGGTTGAATTTTATGGGTTGGTATCCACCAAACTGGGGCCAGTGAGAACTTTATTGGACAAGATTATAGCAGCAATCATAAGTCTGTGCATCCACAAATTGACTGTTCTTTTATTTGTGAAAATGCCATGAAGTCCCAGTTGGAGACAAACCTGGACCAGGGGCATCTGCAGGTCACATTCTATGATGGCCATCATAAGGGGATGGGCTTTGTCACCTTTGGTCAAAGTACAGGCACCAGTTGGGGTCTTCTTGGTAGGGGGCCACAGTTGGCGTGGGCTCGCAGGGTTACAGCCACAGTGGAATTTTCAAAACCCATTGCAGCTGCAATTTCCCCAAGGGACATAAGCATCCATCACTTTTTGACTATTTTGAGAACAATTTCTGGGGTAATTAGCTTTCTTCTGCGTCTTGCAGGCTGATTGGCTAGAGGTAGGATGTGTCTGTCTTGGGAACCAGATGTTAACAATTTTATTGGCTGTTTCTGGATTCTGGCTTCCCTGGGTGGCCCCTTGGCTCAATTGGCTGGTTCTGGATGCCATTGTTGATATGTGATCTGGGTTAGCATCTGCTTGTGTGTGATAGACAAACAGGGCCATGCTTGAGGACACGGGAGAAAGAACACACTCCTGGGTAGTGCTTGGGGAGGGTACTGAGGGTTGGGAATGACCATAGACAGAGGCTTTGCCATTGGAAGACCCAGTGTAGCCCTGCATGATTTCTTCAAGGCCAGGGAACAGCTTGTTTATTTGGTTGTTATTAAAAGAAGGCATAATAAAAAAATTTATTAAAAAAATTAAACTCAAAAAGAGAAGTGTATATTTTAATCAATTTTATTGTTGAGTATGTTAAGTCAGTGAATAGTAGGATCTAAATTTTAGCCATCCTAAACTGGAATAGGGTGATTTTTGAGAAAGCCTATGATTTCTTTAAGAATTAAGACAACTTCACTCAAGATCCTTTGACTTCCTGTTTGAGATTCACATAAATTATATTTATTTCAAATTCACCTTATTTTTTATTTGAAATTCAGTTCTTGGATTTGACAATCCTGTAATTTTGGATTTGTTAATTTTTACATGTTGTCTATTATTTTTTAGACATACAGGAGATACCAAATTGTACATTAGAATCCCCCATTTCAGATTCATGTATCCCAAATTTGTTTGTTGTGTTCAGTCTTTAGTTAGTTGAGTTATCTGCTCAAGAGATTTGAAATTTGCCAATTTAAATAAACCAAAAAAGTCAAATTAAATGGTTGATTTTTTAAATATTTTATTTTTTCACTCAGCTGAGTTGCCCACAAAAGTGATTTGAAATTTGGATCAAGGATTTGACAATCCTGCATTTTTACGTTCAGGTTCTGAATTTACAGTAAAGCAGATGTCGTAACTGTGTTGTTTTAGCAAAGTTACAAGGGGGAAATATTTGGAAACTAGATAATAATCTTTATTGAGAGATATGGATTATATAGTCACTGTGAATTGTGGATAGTAGGAACATGATTGTGTTGATCACACAGTGGGATGGTGAAGGGGGTGGCTTGATCCTTGTAATGAGTCAAGCGCCAAAACAAGATATCCACTGTAGGGGATCAGCTTCTGTTCATGTTGTTGTATTTGGAAATTTGAGTTAACTTCCTAACTTGGCTTCAAGTGGCTGGATAATCAGATTGCGTGTCACAAACCTGCTTACTTGGAACCTTGCTGGAGGGTCAAGCCTGCTGTTTTGACACAGATAATTCAGTACTAAATACACACATTTTGGTATCCGTAATAGTCTAAAAATTCAAAATTTAACACACTATATGTCAGATTCTTGAGTTGGGGCACAAGAGAGACATCTTAAAAAGAGAAAGGCCAGGTTTTTGAAAGAACTGTAATGCTGTAAGCAGGAGAAGACAACACTATTACTGTTACAGGGTAAGTAATGGCTGAAACCTAGAAGTGTAATCCTCAGTTAGATTTGATAACAGTGAACACTATAGCAAAATCCTCAGTTGGATTCTGCTATAGTAAACACAATAGAAAAATCCTCAGTTAGATTCTGCTATGGTTAAAAGCATATATACTGCAGCTTTTAAGCTTTTATTAGTATATAAGGAACACTCAAATGAAAGATAAAATCATGAAATGATAAATTTATTAGAAAGTAAGGAAGATGTGACAGTCCACATGGAAGCTGTCTTGCAGATGAGGGTATATTTGGCCTCAATAAAGACTATTTGCTGAAAGTTGGTCATGGATAGTAGTTTTTTGAACAGATAGAAGCCTAGTAGGTGACATGGGCTACTATGGAAGGTAAGGTCATCCTATTAGGTAACTGGTGACTACTAGGGCTGGAGGGTGATACAGTCTAGTAGGTAACAAAGAGCTACTAGTAAGGGATGAGCTGAGGTAGCTTAAAATGATCTCTTGGCCACTTGCAGGAGGCCTGTAAGTGGGGTCCTTACTTAATGGACTAGTAAGATGTCTTTGTCTGTGTTTCCTTGGAGGTTTTAGGGAGGTTCTAAAGCTACCATTGGGGACATGGATATGCCCAGAGGTACTATCAGGGTAGCTTCTCAGGGAAGCAGCTGCAGAACTTGATCATGATCAGACCACTGGGAAGTAAAGTTGGTTACTTTGCGCTTGAAAGCTCAGGACCAACCACCTGAGTGGGTAAAAACAACTTCACAGACATGAGAATTGTCTGTGGTTGATGGCCTATAGTGGTGGTCATTTATGGGGCCCAGTCAAATGCTAACCTACTTGAGGAAGAATTATTACCTAAGTCTGAGACGTTAGTAACGGGGACTGAGGGATGGAACCTTGGTGGTTCATAGGTAAAGATCACAATGAAGACTAGTAAGAAGGACAGAATAATCACAGTGAAGACTAGTTGAAGGACTGGAGCGTCATAGTAAGAATGGAACCTAGGTGGTTCATGGTGAGGAATGTAACCTAGGTGTTCAAGGACTAGCTGATGGACTAGAAAGGACTATCTAATGGACTGAAAATGACTAGTGGAAGAATCAGAAGATCATGGAGAAAGACTAGCTGAAGGATTAGAAGATAATGGAGAAGGACTAGCTGAAGAACTGAAAGTTGGTTAAGAAGAACTAGCAGAAGTAGATACAGGAGCAAGTAGGCTGGATTTAGATTATTTCAGTAGGATAATTGATAAAAAGAAGCAGTAAAAGAATTAGTTAAACTGCCACAAGATATGATAAAAAGATTTAAATAAATATCATATACAGTAGTTTTAAAAGCTATGGCAACAAGCAAAAATACTTTGGATTTAAACAAAATAAATCAGATGTAAACAAAATAAAAAACAAATTTATATTAATTTACAATAGATTTATTTATTTTTAATTTTGTTTACATCTGATTTATTTTGTTTAAATCCAAAGTATTTTTGCTTGTTGCCATAGCTTTTAAAACTACTGTACATAAAAAGAAGGGGGAAAGAAAATGCTTTACAGAAAATATACTGTAAATTTATTAAGAAGTGATTGAGTAAGATGAAATCAAAGAGGCCAGAAACAGGACAGAGAAACTGTTAAGACAAAGGCTGGAATTTTTGCCAAAATGATTGAGAAAGGCAAGAAGCAAGTGACAGGTGAGTTCAAAGTGCTAAAATGTTGAGAAAACACAGAGAGACTCAGAGAAATGTTGAAGAAATTAGGGTTTGGAAATCCCTTAAGTAAAACATATGTGGAAGCGCTCAATTTTTGCTGGAGAAAGTGATAGAAATCACAGCAAAATTGTTCAAAATGCAAAGCAAAGGTTATTCCAGAGCGAGACAGCACTGGGTTTGAACCAGGGTCAAGAGCAAGTCATTTGGGTAAAATTTTCTGCAAAACAATTGAATCCGGGTGTATGATTGGCTGCAGGTCAAAGCTTGTCTGATCATTGTTTTAAGGGCTTTAATTGAAGGATTTAAGCCTAAAAATGAGGAAATAAAGCAGGAAAAAAAGGGTTTTAATTGGATTAAGTAAGTTAAAAGATTTAATATATTGTAGAGCAGAAGAAACTGGATAGTTTAAGCCTGGAAAAACCAGAGTTCTGAGAGAACTAAGAACTGAAACAAGGAGCTATAAAAGGGGGTTCAATATGAGACTTTTTAGGGACTGGATTAAGTGGAATAACAAGGCCACTAGAGCTATACAGAGATCTGGAGACCAAGATTAAGGTGCAGGAGCCCAATATAAAGGAGCTGAAGCCTAAGATAAGGAGCAAGAGTCCAGGACTAAGGAGCAGGAGTCTAAGACCAAGTACAAGGAGTCCAAGATATTGTGGAGGACTCCAAGTATTAGCATATATCTATTGTTTCCCAGACCCCTGGGCTATATACCAGAAGGTTTCTAAGGGGATCTTTTTCTGAAAGCAAATAAAAGTCTATTTTGACCCCTTCCCAGATTTCCTAGTAGTAAAGATAGACCTTATGAGTGAGCTACCCAACATATTCTACCCTAGCCAAGGGGAGGAATACACCTACTTCCAAAGCTGCCAAATGTTTGCCACTAGTAAGACTTCCCAGGAAAAGCAAGAGAATTTAACTAGACGCCTTGAGATGACAGATAAGGGAAGGAAGTTTATTGGAAATGAGTTTACTAGGCTGTTGAAGGATTGGCATAGGCCCACAGAGGGGTTCGCACCAGCTGAAGTACAAGTGCATGGTGGGGATGCCCGCCTAGTGATAAGGAAAGTGTTGGAAGAGTTTGCAATAATGCAAGCCAAGTATAAGAAACTTCAAGAAATCCACCTATTGCTACTAGAGAATGTCAACTTTTCCTGTTAGTCCCTGGCTATGACCCAGGACACACTATGGGGACTAGTGAACAGAAACCCCACAGAAGGGCTATTTATAGCCTTCACAGGATCTGAGAAAATTTTAGAATATCTGGTGTCATCCTTAGTAGAAAAAAATTATACTTACCCTAGTGGAAGTGACAGGAGAAAAAGAGAAGTGAGGTGATTGGAATTTATATAACATTGTTGTTTTATCTGATTTTAGATAAGGAGTTCTTGAATTAGTGGCTTCAATAGACAAGGTATTACTGGCGGGTTCCACAGCATTCAAAAGAAATAAAGATCTGAGATATGTTTATCTCCATCTTGGGAGATCTATTCACTGCTTGTTTTTAGGATTACTTATTTCTGAGGTGTAGCAGTAGTGGAATTGGTATTATCCAAAAAGATATTCAAGTTATTTTCCAAAAGATGGATGTATAATAGAGGATCATTTTCTCAAAGGGAATAGGTTAAAAATTATCATGGAAAATAATAGCTGATTTTCCAATACTATACAGATAGAATCATAGTCTCAAATTTTTTAACATAACATATCACCCAAACAGAAAAACAAGCAGGTGCAACAGTGTCAAGCACCAAGGTTATGAGCACCCAAGGGGTATGCCAATAGGGCTTATATATGTCTGAAAAAGAAGCAACAGTCATCATGTCCATCAAAAAAGAGGAAATGACAACACATACCCAGAGCCAGGATGCTTACACCAGAAAAGATGGGATAATAAATGCCAAGCTCACCTAGCTTACAAGAAAGGCAACAGAGATGTGTACATTTAGACCTGTGAACAATCAATATTTTAACATGTTTCTTTGATGTAATCACTCAAAAAACTGCAAATATTCATCAAGTGAAATTATGAGCAAAAAATATGGAGTTGTACTTGATATTAACTATGAGTCTTTTATTAAGCTATGATGATAAAAAGAAGGAGTAAGAGCACAAATTTTGCCCCACTAAAAAGGGTCAGAAATTTATCAAAAGAGTAACTGCATACTGTTGAGTATATACTTCTGGGAAGTATAATAAATAAGATAAAGGGGGAAATTAAGAATAGAATGATACTTTATTGTATATGAATATAGGGTATTATATATTATCACGAGAAGCCACATACTGTCCATGTACGTCATGGTAGTCATGGGGCTTATCTGAGTAATGTTTCTCTTGAGTCACGAGTCTTAATCAAGTTGTGTTCCATTTAGGACCTAGATTGAGTGATCCCCATCATAGATGGTTAACTGATAGAGGTGCCACTGGTTTACTGACTGGGCAGTGGACCACTCAGTGAGCTGCTTGGTGATTTACTCTGGGTGTTAATTCCCCAAGAGGGAGTAATCAAAGATGTTGCAACATCTCCCCCTGGGGTGCTGGAAGGCGGAGCCTTGGGAACCTTCTTGAGAGTATCTGGTATACTGGCTTGATATTGGTCCAGTTTGGCGTTAGGGACAGGGAGTCTTGAATTTTGTTGGGCTGCTCTTGCCTTACAAACAGATTCAATCATGGTGCATACGTTTTAGTTTGCTTTGAGCTCTAATCCCTTTGATGAGGTACGTTTTTATTGGGGTTCACCTCCATGACAATGCCTGGTCCGCACAATCCTGGGTCTAATTTGTGTTGGTTGTGGTTGACAACCCAGATCTTGTCTCTGACTTGGAACCTTTCTTGTTGTAATGGGATTGCTTCATGTTGAACCCTTTGCTGTTTCATTGCTTCTTGGTCCTTTCTGGCTTGTAGTACTTCTGGTTCATTACTGTCTGGTATCTTGTTTGGAAGTGGCAGTTGTGGTCCCATGGTTGTACTGACAAGTGAGGGTTTCTGACCATAGACAAGTTCATAAGGGATTTTGCCTGTATTGTGGTTGACTTGTGTTCTGAAAACCTTAAGGGCAGTTGATAGCATGTCAACCCAGGCTTTTGGATTGTTGGCAGACAACTTACTGAGGGCTTTCACTAGAGAGGTGTTTAGTTGTTCTACGCGTCCATTTACTTGTGGGTGATATGGGCTGGCTGTGATGTGTTTATTCTGTTCTTGGAAAGATAGATGTTGGTGTCAATAGCTTTAAGTTAAGTGCCTCTATCTGTGATCAGGAGGTCAGGTTTCCCAAAATTTGCTATTATCTCTTTGTTAATGAATTGTCTCACATCATTGCCTTTGTGCTCTTTTGTGGCTTGTGCTACAGGCCATCTGGTTGCATAGTTGATGGCAGTTATGATGTACTTCTTGCCTTTGCTTTCACCGGGCATAGGTCCCACAATATCCAACAACCATATATTGAAGGGTTGTGTGATGGATACAGGTACTACTGACTTGGGTGGAGTTTTGGTTTGGGCGTACTTCTGACAGACCTTGCATTGTTCCAGTACCTCTCTGATATCATCTAGCATGTTGGGCCACCAGTAGCATGTCTTAAGGTATTCATGTAAGTTCCGGCTACAGGTGTGTCCCAGATCTCTGTGGTATTGAAGGATTGTGTCAATCTTTTGTGTTGACAGGATGTAGGGTACAGTATTGCCATTTGGTAATATGTGGTGTAGCGTGC
The DNA here is from genome assembly GCA_014839935.2 of Entomophthora muscae. Classification (NCBI taxonomy): domain Eukaryota; kingdom Fungi; phylum Entomophthoromycota; class Entomophthoromycetes; order Entomophthorales; family Entomophthoraceae; genus Entomophthora; species Entomophthora muscae. The sequence continues at coordinate 45,365 of QTSX02001596.1, forward strand.
TATATACGTTTTTGAACAGATGTTTGCTCTTAAGGACCTTCTCTTGGATGTCCATTGGTGTGCCAGGTGGGAACCCTTCTTGGAGATTTCCCATGATTAACATAGGTCAATTGGGGTCCCCATCAGTGCATAGAACATGTTTACTGTATAGCCTTGACAGGACATCTGCGGTAAGCATCTCTTTGCCCGGCTTGTATTTGATTGTCATGTGGTACCTTTGTATAAGGCTCATCCATACAGCTTGTCTTCTTGATAGGTGTTGTTGAGTCTTGAATAACACCAATGAATTGTGGTCTGTTAGCACTTTGTATATCGTGTATCTTCCAGATAACATTGCTACTTCATGAGATAGTGAACAATAGCTACCTATTCTTTGTCATATATTGGATATCTTTGTTCACCATCAGACAGTTTTATTGGCTTGTATGCTACAGGGAGGAAGTCCTTTTCTGCAGCTTGAATTTGGAGTACTCCTCCTATGGCATAATCAGATGTGTCAGTTTATAGCTCTTATATTCCTTCTCGGTTTGGATATTGTAGGATGGGGGCAGTGACCATGTGCTCTTTTAGTTGTCGGAAATATTGGTCTCTTAACAGTGTCCATAAAAATTTGTTTTATTGTCTGTGATTGTGGACAGGGGGCAGTCAAGGCACCCCAGTCAGTGATGAATCTTCTTAAATAGGCTACCATGCCTAGGAAAGTACAAATTTCACTCTTATTCTGTGGTGCTGGTATGTCAGTTATGGCACATATCTTTTCTGGGTCTGGTTTTATTTTGTCCTTAATGATGATGTGTCCAAGGAATATGAGTTTGAATCAGAAGAAATCACATTTTCTAAGGTTTGACTATGAGTTGATTATCTTTGAGGGTGCAAAGGACTAGGCAAACATCTTTGAAGTGTTGTTCTACGGTTGGACTGTATATGATTATGTTGTCTAGGTAGACAATTACCCTTTTTACAATGTGTTCCTTGAAGACCTCATTTATAAAGGTTACAGAGATTCTTGGGGCATTTTTCATTCCAAAATTTAGAGCCACACACTCAAAGGACCCTCATTTTGTTCTGAAGGCTGTTTTTGGTATATCTTCTAGTTTCACACAAATTTGGTGATAACCTGCTGTCAAGTTGATTTTTGTGAATACTTGGGACCCCCCAGGGTGTCAAAAAGGTCATTGATCAGAGGCAGGGGATACCTGTTCATAATTGTGACCCTGTTGAGCGCCCTGTAGTCTGTGACTAGGCAGAGTCCTCCATCTTTCTTTGCTACAAAGAAGACAGCAGCACTAAAAGGCAATTTAGAAGGTCTTATGAGTCTTTTTTCAAGGGCTTTGTCAAGATGGGATTTTGGGGTATCATTTTCTTGTGGTGTTAGTCAGTAAATGGGGCGTGCCTTGGGGACACTTCCTTTGAGGTTGATTTTGTGTTGTATGTCCCAATTGGGTGGCAGTCCTGGTAAAGCTTCTTGGAAAACAGAAGGGAATTCAATGACTCGCTGTGCTCATATTGGGTCTCTTTCATATACAGTTTCTGTACTTTTAAAGTGGATAACTTCATACATGCAGGTGTTTCAATTGATTTTGCTAGGATCAGTTTCCTCTTCTGTTTCCATAATTCTCACAAATACATGGTCCTTTATTAGTGTATCAAGATGAGTTGGTAGACATGGCGGTGCAACTTGCCTTGTTGTATGGTGAGGGTAGCACTATCCCAGTCAATATGAGGTTTGGTCTTTATCTTCCTATCCAAGCCAATTATGACATCATATTTGGGGATTGATATGATAGGGCCACTAAGCGCAGTCTGCATGTCTCCAATTTGGCTGCTGAAAGGTTTTGCTTCCTTGGTGACTGGTGTGCTCCTATTATCTACCATGATAACTCTCTTGATATTGCTGCGGACCATGGATAGTTTAATGAGGTTGGCAAATTTCTTGTAAACAATAGATTGGTCTGCTCCAGTGTCAAATAGTGCTGTGCCCTGATATCTGCAAAAGCTAAAAGGATAAGTGAGGAGTTTATTTCCAGTTTGGGCAGCAAACAGTAGAAGATTGCTGGGGAGTACTTGGATCATGGTGATTGAGTCCACATCTTGGTCCCTGTACAAGTCTTGTAGAGTGGGGAGGGAAGCTTGCCTAAGCACTCCCCTGAGCTTTTCCCTTCTTGTTGGTGTCATCAGTGCTTGCTTGGTTAGCTTGAGCAGTGTAATTCCCATTTAAAGGATGGGTGTTATTGGCTTGGTTGTTCTGCTTGTTAGGTTGAGAGTCTTTTCTTGCTGTGGGACTCTCCTTTTGTTTGTTTGTTACATGTAGGTTGTCAGATTTCTTGCACCATGTTTTCCTTCTACAAATACATCTTGAAGATTCTTATAGCGTGTCATATTGAACTGATGTCTAAGTGTGTGGGGAGGTCATTTTAGAAATACAGTTGTGATCCGGCTTTGTCAAAGTTAATAGTGTTGGGAGCTCAATCACATAGGTCTTTGTAAGCTGCAATGTACTCCTTGATTGTTCCTGTCATTTTGAAAGTTTTGAGTTCTGTCATGATCACCACATTGGAGTCCTTCATGACAAACTTTTTGAGGAAGGCAGCTTTGAACATATCCCAGTCTTCACTGTGATCAGGATGTTAGTTGAACCATTTGCTTACAAAGCGTGAGGCAGCCCCAGTGACACAAAGGGAAATCTCACTGGCCCAGAGTTTGCGGGGATAGCCCACTTGTTTAAACTTGCTTTATGTGCTTTAAATCCAGAGGTTGGTGTTCTCTTGGTGTAGTCCTGTAAACGTCCCAATCTCTGCTGAGCGTAGACGTTGAAATACAATGCTGGGTATCTCAGCTGTCTGTGAGGTTGGAGTCAGAGGCGGGTTCAGGAGTTTACAGGTGTTGAGGAGATTATACTGTTTGGTAGGGACAAGGACGTCATTGAAGACAACAAACCCCACAGGGACGTCCTGTCCTTTTTTGTAGTCTCTCCAGCCTGTGGGGAGAACCATCTGCTGAGTTCTTTTCTTTGAAGGAATTTTTCCTTTATGTGTAGGTGTGGATAGCCTACCTGTGATACCACTGTTGAGTATATAATTCTGGGAAGTATAATAAACAAGATAAAGGGGGAAATAAGAAGATAATGATACTTTATTAGATATGAGTTTAGAGTATTATAAAGTATCATGAGAAGCCACATGTTGTCCATATACATCATGGCATTCATGGGTCTTGTCCAAGTAGTGTTCCTCTTAGGACTTTAAATGTTTGATCCCATAATAGATGGGTGAATGATAAAAATGCCACCAACTTAATGATTAATCAGGAAATTACTTTCCTGAGAGGGAGTAATCAAAGATGTTGCGACAATAGAAAAAATTATTTTAAAAATTATCCAAAAAGAACATCCTCCCGTGGATGTGTACGGCTACAATTTTCCAAAATTGTTCCAGATCTGAGATGAATGGCTGCTTTTTTATAAAATGGCAAATGCTCAATAAATTATCCAAACTTCCAATTTACTTGTTTCTCTATTCTAGTGATTAATAGCAATATTGGGATTCATGTCCCATATTTGCATTCTAATGACACACATGGATTTGTAAACCTATACCTGTTGAACCTCATGTATGCAATATAGCTAAACAGGACGGTTATATTGCAGTGGTGAATGCAACAAGTTTTGATTATCCGAAATTTGTAAACCCCCGGAATTGCCTTTAAATCCCCGACCATCACAGATAAAGCTTCATCTCTTGGTTAAATAATTGGTACTATTTGCTTATTTGATGTTCACCACAACCTTGGTTGGTAACCGAGAAGTTTGGAAATGTGGTTGATTAGTGAAGTATGGTTCTTGGAGTGGCTCCATTTCCACTCGGGTTGCATGGGATTATGTGCGTGGGTGGATATTCGCCGTGTGGGCAGGGCTGCTTTGGCCAGTTTCTGGCTTTGGAAACTCGTATAAAAGAAATATTTTAAAATGGTTTAATATATAGTAAGCCGGTTTGGTTGTAGCGGCCTAGATTTGGAAGCTAGCCGAGCATCCCTACTGCTGGGTAAGTTGCTTCGAAGTGGAAGGAGAATCATGTTGTTGTTATATGATGATTGGGTATAGATAATGTGAGAAATAAGATTGAAGAAGTTGGTATAAATTCCTCTTATCAAATCCTAAATGAGTATGAAGCTTGCACTGGTGCTTGGAAGTACGCTGGCTATCCAGCATAGTTTGATTACTCAGTGGGTTGACCACAACAACCATGGGACAACTTTCCAGCAGAGATACCTTGTCAACGACACCTTCTACAGGACTGGAGGCACAGCATTCCTTCTCCTCAGTGGCGGGGCAGTTGATGAAGTCACCCCCAATGTCAGCATACTGATGGATGCCGCCAAGGAACACAGAGGCACCCTTTACTATCTCGAACATCGTTTCTATGGAAGCTCTTTTCCTCACAGCCCCACGAAGTATTTGAAGTACTTAAGCAATGAGATGGTGCTTCAGGATATTGCTGAGTTTATTAATCACATTGGAGAAAAGGTCATAGTAATGGGGGATCTATATGCCGCTGACGTGGCACTGGATTTTGCACAACTATTCCCCAACCTTGCCAAGGGAGTCATTGCTTCTTCCCCCCAGCAGCCAGCCCTTGCCAACCCCATTGCCTTCTCCAAGAATGTCCTTAGAATATTGAATATTCAAGGCGGGCCTGAGTGCACTGCAACCATAATTGACGCCATTTCCCATGTTGACTCTTCATTGAATTCAAAAAACCACACTGAATACTTGATAATTGCTGCCAAGTTTGGCTTCCCTGCCATCTCAAAGGACGAGTTTGCAGAAAACCTCGAACAGTTCCTGCTTCTCCTTGAATTCAACAACGAATCCAACGTTCTCGCCAAGATATGTAAAAAGATCGTTGCCTCTCCCCACAAGAGCATTGACAAGCTTGCTCAAGCATTCCAAGTCATTCGCAAGTGTCCCATCTTCAAACACTACCAGGCATCCAAACACTCCCACGACGCTTTCATCCGCAATTACCAGCAATGCTCCCAACTAGGCTTTCTCCCCACCCAACACTCCATCATCCCCAGCTACCTTTCAAAACACTACTACATGTCCAAGTGCAAAGCACTAGGATTCCCATACACCCCCCATATACGTCCCCAACCAACTCCCAAACACGCCCTCACCCTCTATGGCCAGTTTGACCTCTACCTTCCTGACCATTTCTCTTCCTCCACCCACATCATCCAAGGCGCCTCCACCTCCACCTCCATCTACTCCATCGATCCAGACGAACCAAATCCGATCCACGCCGCCAAAGCCACCATCCTAGCTAGCATCCGCACCTGGCTCCAATAGCCACCCACCAAATAAATTCCTACTTGAACCAACCTCAACTTAAATCAAGAGATTTCCTAAACGGGATAAAAGCCAATTACCCTAAAATCCATCCTCCACCATAACTTATCCTTAACCGACCCTTTAACTGTTTACAATCGACATTGCCGCCAAAGTTCCATTTATACCCTCACACCAGAGCACAACCTTTTGGCAGAGCAATACATCCAACTTACAACCCACTCCACCATCAATTACCCTTTTATATCAAACATCAATCTTAAACCCAAACCATAACCATCCAGAAACCTAAATGAGCTATACGGCAACCCACCTGGCATGGGTTAAAAGTTTGGAACCTCGGTGCCAAGACCAACGACATAGATCTAAACAGCTATTTAAAGGATAGAAGCAGGAAGCTACTCCATCAACCAACTCCTCTGCTCCAGACTTCCATCCAAGTTTAATCCAACCATTCCAACACCATACTTCCAAGAAGCATGCAGTACAGATGCATTGGAATTAAATAAGAGAACTATACTTATTTGGTAAAGAAGAAGAGCACCATATAGTACCAGGATACACCACATAGCATTCATATGTGTCATGGCAGTCACAGGGCTTGAATTAATCTCGTCCTTAAAGAGCTCAAATGCCCAATCTAAGTATACTATCTGGCTTTATGCTATGTCTACCTTTACTCATCAATCAAGCTATTTCCCAAAAACATTTTCCTGAGCAGGAGCAGCCAAAGATTTTGTAACATCCCCCTGGGGTCAATGAAAGCAGAGATCCAGGTATCTTCTTGAAAGTATCCAGGAAGCAAGCTCCATATCAATCCAGTTCAGACTCAAATACCAGTAGGTGCAATCCTTCTTCACCATCTGACCTTGTATTATCCAAGCATGTCATGATACATGAGCTTGAGAGCTTTTATGCACCAATTTCCTTTCTAAGGTAGATGCTATTGGGTTCAAATTTCCTGATAACATCTGATCCTCTTAGTCCCAGGTCAAGTCTGTGATACCCATTGTTGTCTACCCAAATACCTTCTTCTACCCATAATTTCTTAGCTCAGGGTGGAACAGCATCCCTTTCAACCATTTCCCATTTCTTTCTCAAGCCAGTCCTGTAAGAGAGGGGCTAAACTAACTAAGTTTGGCTCCCATCCCAGCAAAAAAAACCACCAGGATGCCATCCAATGGAGGACTGGAACAGCTGCTTGAAGGGGGGACCACAGAGAGGACACAGAGGACAGCTGGGGGAGTACATGTTCAATCCCATCAGCATCAAACCGGTGAGCAACCAGGGTGTACAAGTGGAAGTGGGAGGGAGCATCACAGGGGCCTGGAGGGGCACCAAGTTGCTCTTCTCCAGGCTGGGAAGGGAGGACATCAACATTTCCTCACCCACAGGAGCGGGTAAGGCATGGTCAACAACGTCCAAATCCAGGTTGTTGCAAGTCAAGCTCCTTACAACAGCCTCTTCAGAGAAAAGAATACTACTGGGGAGGTTCAAGAGGCTAGAAGGATCTTCCCCTACAAGCCGCGCAGAAGAGGATATTTTTGACCACAGATCTGGCGAGGTTGACCACAGGAGCAGCAAAAAGGAGCCAAGGAAAATATCACAAACTTTAAGACTTGGAGTATCATGGTTGTGATTTCCAAAAAATTGGAGAAGATTGATGGGGTTTCTTAAACTGCAAACAATAAATTTAAGGTAAACAGGGGCACCCACAAGCAAGAAACCAGGCAAGAAGCAACAGAGCAGTTTTGAGAAGCTTGGCAATGGACTGGGGTGGCTTGGGCAGGTTGAAAACGGGAAGTGGGTTTGAAAACAAAAGGATTTAAGGAAAATTTAAAGTAAAAGTAGATTTTATATCAGAATTTAACTAAAATTCTAGGTTTGAAAGCTATTTTTGAAAGCAAAAGCGTAACTATACGGCAACTATATGCCAAAGCCTCTTATAAAAGTCCCAGAAGAGATGCCGGATTTGAAGCAGGTTATTAAAAGATAAAGTTTAACAGAACAACTAACACTTTAATCTTTAGATAGCAGAAACTCCAAACAGAGGTTCCAGCCAAAATAAATTGAAAATTAAGTGCAACAAGTTCCAAACTTTAATGATGTTGGAAAATAGACAAGCAGGATACTGAAAGTCCCCTTGCTGTGTAAAAGGGAGTGTGTTGCAGGGGAAGTGAGTCACATGACCACCAGACTTGAATCCAATTGGCTGGGGGAGAAATTTTGCTGGACAGAACCAGGGGACTGGAAGGTTTCACCTTAATTTTTGCGGTGCTATCTGATTGGATAGAGAAACTGCCAGCATTTGAAATTTATTTGGGTTTTTGAGCTTCAATATGGCGCCACTTGATTGGTTAGATCTAATAGTTTTCAAAAGTGGGCGACACCATGCCAACAAGCAATCCAAATTAATCAATGTTTCTTCCCAAGAGAGAGCAACCAAAGACGGCGGATCCGCGGGGTAGGCCAGCACAGATCTCTTGTCAGCTGTATGTGCCAAATCCCCTAAGGAGTTAAGCGGTTTAGCTGATATTTTTGGGCCTTTCTTAGTGCAGCGGGGGAAAATAGTGTGATACAAAGCCAAAGGTGGCAGTGAATTTACAAGTCCTGTCTCACCTTTTTCACACTGAAGTTATCCTTCTTAAGCACCTTTTTTTAGACAAGTGTAAGCATGATCTCAGGCTACTATCAACAATGATCAGTATTGTCATGAATGACATTTCAATACTTGTATTGAAAACCCAAGAGTTAAACCCCGGTTCCCAGAAGGCGGATCCAACCCTCCAGACCAGTCCAGGACCCTCCAATCCGTTAAAAGACGGGCTCAAATCAGTGAATCACTCCGCGTTCCGCCGGCCTACTACAAAGGACCCTTCAAAAACAACTTGAGTCACACAAAGTGGACAGGGGACTGCCAACTTGCTAAATTGCGTACTCAAGTTAACGAGTTACTCCAAGACCCGCCAATCTCCCAAGGACACTTCCCCAAATGGTCATCAGATTGATGCTAACCTGGAGCCACCAAAGACACAAACCTACGCGGCGGTTGCAGCTTGCCTTAAAGAGGTTAAAACAAACCCTATTCTCAACTCTGCCCCTGACCTGCTGACATGCTGCCCAGAAGGGGTAGTACAATTGGACTACTCAGGTGACATAGTGAACAGTGGCGGCAAAACAAAGTGTTGCCTTTCCAATTTGCCAGAACAGGCACAACCTGGATCTGCTGCCCTCAAAACCCCAAGCCAAGACCCACGTCCCGCCAGTGCCTTGTCTGCAAACCTGAACCCTGAAAAAATTGAAGGAGCAAAATCCCATGGTATAAAAACCCCGGCGGTATGGTGAAGACCACATTGTCATTTTCGATAATAAAGTTTTATGAACCTTTGGTTTGAAAAAATCTTACCCTATCTAGTCTTAGTGATCTTCCTTCTTAATTCCAGTCAAGTAGATCACCAGGCCGCCACCCTTCCCCAAGACCAACCTGCCAAATTGCCCCAGGCATTATACCGTCCCCTGGGAGCCCCCTTTGGACCTGTGCATTTTACTGAATACCCCCCAATCCGGCCTATTCAGAGTACAACTTGGAAACCATCCTCATTGCTGACCTGTTGGCAAGGACTAGAAGTACTGAATACATAGGACGTGAAGGAAGTGGTACAAAAGGCCGCCAAGATTGTTCAAAGACAAGTACAATTATCTGCCAGCGTACCTTGTTCCCATGACTCCACCATTAACCCCAAGACCAGACCGCCCAATGGAGACCCCCACTGCTGCAGAGACCACCTCTACCCAACTGTTTGGAGTACTCTACATTACTTTGACAGGATTGGTAGATTCTGTGGTCCCCAACTCCGGACCCTGGTCCTTACTTGGGCGTTCTGTATCTTATATTATCAAGTTAGCACCCATTCTATGGTGGGCCTTACCTGCCGGCTCAGCCGCGCCTCACCCTGAGCCTTCCAATGCCTCTACCTATGACTGGCTTCCTGACAAGTATACACCTGTATCCTAGCTCTTATGAACCTCTGGCTGAGTTTCAATTCATTCTGATGTGGCAGACTTTTGAGGAAGTTAGGAGCATGTCTAGCCAGAGGCAAGGATTATTAGGTGACAAACTACTTAAGACATCTACAGGGGATACATTTCATCTTTTACTCCTGCTATCTATTTGAAGACAATATAGATTACTAACCCTGTGCTGCATACCATCCTTAACAAGGTACCCATAGTGTCATTGGGGGGAGCTCTCTTCCCAATCTAGGATGGGAGATCAGGCCGGCCAAGCCAGCAATTATCTCCCCACCAATAGGCCATCCCTAACCCTAACCCTAACCCTATCTCTGGGCCTGGGTGCTACGCTGCAGACCACCTTGCCTCCCAATAAACTCCCCACCATGCCCACATTCCACTTTCTTCACCAGGAACAGTCTACACCCTCCATACCCATACTCTGAATGTCAGGGTTACAGAGCCAGGTGTCAAACCAGCTGGTTAATTTGTGTCATGAATGTCAATCTTCTTCATCTAAAACCCAAGGTATGGGGCACGGGGAAGCCTGGTGTCACGGGTGACAGTTATCTACTATTAAGCCACAAGATGAATCTCATTTCTGGGATTCAAAACCAACCCCTACAGGCCGCCTGTTTATTTTGGGCTCAAGTCAAAGGAAGATTCAAATTTGAATAAACCTCCAAAACCAACCTATGAGTCCCAATCCATGGTCAATTCTTGCCCTCTCATAGACACCCTAGTATAGCCAATGAAAGCACCAACTTGAATAGTATTTATGTGACCAATCATCCCTCCACCAATAGAGCATTGTATGAATCACCCCAAAAACAAGGCCCACCAGATGACAACAAATTCAATGCCTCAAAGGGAGAATTGAGATTCCCCATCTGAATTAGCCAATGACATGTCAACAAATTCTGATGCCACCAAAGATTTCCAAACCCTGGTAAGTGATACCGCCTGGCCTAATGGATTTTGAAAAAGGTTTCCCATGACAGATGGGCATACTTATACTCTGGGGCTACCAGAAAGTTGCCTGTTGCCATTTTTGCAATAAAGTTTTATGAACCTCAGGTTCTCTCAGGTCATCACATGCCTAATTTTAGCACTTTTTCTTTTTCAGATTGACTTCTCCAGCTCTACTTCTTCTACCAATCAAACCCAAGGAACTGCAGACAAGCCACCCAAGTTATACTGTCCCCCAGTAGCACCTTACAGCCCAGTGCATTTCACAGAATACCCCCAATTCTGCCTATTTGGATTTCACCCTAGAAGAAATTCTAATCTATGACCCCAAAGCCAGAACCAGAGAGCCTGAACTCCATGGACGCAAAGGCACATGGCATATCAAGTAATCATTACTATTATGGGACAACTATAACTACCTGCCTTCCTATTTAATGCCTATGACTTCTCCTGTGACCCCAGGCCCCAACTGCCCGCAAGAAACAGTGATTGCCAATGAGTCAACCTCCACCCAGCTTTTTGGTGTCCTCTACATAACACTCACTAGACTAATTGATTCTATGGTGCCCACTAAGGGGCCTTGAGCCTTGGGTCTTGCTTGGAAAATAGTTCATTCATATTGTAAAGTTTGCCCCCGTCCTGTGATGGGCCCTTCCCTCTGGGCCCACAGGCTGTCCACCCGCAAGTTCCCCTGAACCCGCTACAGGCTGGATTCCTGACACCTGAGACTAATTCCCTGCAGCCTGTCAGTTCAGAAGGCCAAGAGCTTGGCTGCTCACGTTTCATCAATAGTGAAATTGAAAGGAAAGTCAATTGTAACACATGACACTGGTGGTTTGGGCAGAAAAATGAGCAATTCTTCCAATAATAATTGTCTCAAACCTGCCTGAAGCACAGGAAATGCTCCTGGCCCTGAATACCTGTCCAAAAATAATTATTAAGTTGTTAAAAAGAAGGGTTTGAGAGCCTATTCTGCAGAGATAGCCAAATGCAGCCCTCCTGTGCCTAATGCCACCCTGCCATCCCTAGAATTCTGATGCCAGCCTGCCCAAGCCCAAAGAATCTGACCAGACAATGAATCCTGGTAGAACGTTATAAGTACCTGGAAGGCCAAGAGAAATTCACATTGTCATTTTTTAAATGAAGGTTATGAGATATTGGTTATCCCAAATATTATCATATTTTATCTTAGTGTCATGAATGTTGCTTCAGAAATTCTTGACAACAATTTCCTCTTCATTAAAGAGGGATATTTGTGCCCCTCTGCATCTTCTTTTAATTCTGCTAAAGGGAATGGGTTAGTAAGTAGCATCTGTTCTTTATTACCTTATGATTTAGACCCAAAAATAGCTTCTAAGCCATTCTTTTCATTAACGGGTTTCAAACCTGGGTTGTCTTTTGGTTTGATTAATACAGATCTATTGAAAACAAGTGTTAATACGGATTTGAGCCAATAATTACCTTCCAGACAGGTTTACAGCCAATCACTGTTAGACAATGCCAATTTGAGCCGCTCAGGAGTTACGCTAGGTGACGTTTGCAACATTGGGGAAGCAGGAAACATCATCTTTAGTATTTCAGGTCTGTTGGCTGCTGCTCCTGCTGTTATTTATGCCCAGCCAAACTCCTGGTCCCCACCTTATGTGAGGATATCATAGACTATCCCAGCTATGACTTAGAATAGGCTAAGGAAAATATGATAATTTGTTCTGAGAATTTAAAAACAGAAAGGAATTAATTTACTCTCCCCAGTTTGAAGATCCTAACTTTAAAATATCCACATTTCATCCCCAAATTTCCTAACCTCCTCTTCTTTATTATTTTCTGCTACCATGCTATAAAAAGCTGGTAGATTCTATTTCAGAATTTTTTCAATCAATAAAGTCTACATCTATCCAAGTGATTTTTTTGCTTATCTTTTATTTGACTTAAACCTCTAAATTTCCAAACCATGAAATTACCAAAGTCTCCTCTTATAGAGTTGCTTGGGTATAAATAGTTACTCTGGATAGTCCTGACTACAGCGGTGTTCACCAGCATTTCTATAGGATCACGTGCTGATTTGGGTACAACACCAGAGTTCCAATTCCTTGACAGCTCCTGGCATTGTGTGATTCCGGGCGTCTGGTATACTGCAACTCCTCTCTCAAACAACCCTCCTGTCTGGGAAGAAACCAAGGTTTATGGTTCCACCATCCAGGGTTCCAAGCCTCAAGTTTTCAGTACGTTGGCTTTGGCCTTTTTATTGTGTTATCTAGGAGCGTACTTCTTCCTGGGGCGTTTTAATCCCCTACTAGGTAGGTACTAACTCCTTGGAGAGTTATTCCATCTAGGGATGGTCTCCTTGCCTGTGTGATCCCTTGTAACAGGATTGAATCCCTCTGCAATCATTTACCACCTAGAGAGTTTACTCCCTAGTAGATGGGTGCCTGACACTTAGTCATCTTCCAGTTAAGCTCTAAATTATCTACCCCCCTTTCACCCAACAGCAACCTATTGTCTGCCAGGTGCTCACTTTGGTCATGTCTGCTTTACAGAATACCCCCTGAAGACCAAAAACAGATACTACTCATCTGATAAGATACTAGCAGGGGATCTCTTAACCTGATATAAAGAGCTGACCAGATACAACAAGAAGAGCCCTTGGTGTAAGGTCTGAGGCTTCTGGGAAAATTATTATAAATCAAAGCCTTCAATACCAGAATAATTATATTGATCAAATATAGAAATGTAGGTAAGGCTTGTAATAATAATTGAACCAAGGCCCCTAAAAATTTATAGGGAGTGAAATAAGGACTAAGACAATTTATTAAACCTAAAAATATAAAATAAAGCCCAGTCTTAATGACAGAGTACTGAGTCAAAGATTTGATTTCAAGGTCAGGGTATTGATCACCATTAACTGGTGGATTAAAACTATTGACTATCAAAGTTTGTGTATCACTAAAAAGGGTACCTAACTGTTTGGAAAGATAATCAAGAGGTATCATGAAATAAACGTAAAGATTCAAAGATAAATATGAAAAAGGAACAAGATTAATAGAAAGACATAATCCAAAAAACCTAACAAGTACCTTTTTGGAGGTGCAAGTCAAACAATCTCAACTTGAAGTTGAGACTGTAAACTCAAGCTATTTATTCTTGAGTGTATTGAGACAAAAAAATAGGTGACAGGAAATAAAACCATAACTAGCTAGTGCTACTTGTTGTCAAAATGAAAGTGGTGTTCTGTTTGCAAGGTATACTTTAACTTGAAAAAGTTAAACTATAGGCCAGGAGATAGAGGAAGCAAGAATGATTAATGCTTGCTTAAAATAAGAGCAAGATAAAGCAAAAGGACAGAAAAACCAAGTCTGAGGTCAGATTGTGTAATTGTTAGTTAGAAAAAAAGGTAATGAGTTCAGATTAATAGTATCAACTTAAATATTAGGTTCTGTGTTTTAAAACCTTTGATAAAAATCAAGATAAATTTGAAAAGAACTTCTAACTTAAGTTTAGGTGAAATGCTGGGTTGGTATAAGGAAGGTGAAAATATATCAAAAATGATAAAAATGATTGTTCTTGACCTCAGAATGCAGATGACAGGATAATAAAAGAGAGAAGGTTCATAATAGCAGAGAACAAGAAAGGATAATACTGAAACATGGTATATCCCTGTGCCCCAATTGTTTAAAGATAATACAACTTCCTCTCCACCTACCAAATAGACATGAAGCCACTCATTACCCCCAAACCAATGCCTGTGTCAGCAACCAAGCACCCCTTGTAAAACACCAACAAACTATTTAAGATAGTGTATATCATCCTCACTGGGGTGATTGAAACCATAATCCCAGCAGCTGGCCTGTGGTCCTGAGTAGGCAAATCAATGTTTGACCTAATTAAATTAGTGTCAATCCTCTGGTGGGCTCTGCCCACTTTGCCTGCATCCTCACTGTTCCCAGACATTAATGGGCTAGCTGCCCAAGGTTGATTATCTGATATAAATAATTGTAATATTAATAGTATTAAATAATGTTTTTCTAATTAAAAAATACACTTTTTAAATATTTAAATAAAAACCACACAGACCTCATGTATTTGATTGGCTCAGAGTAAAGGGATTTCACAATAAATAAATAATTGTTCTAGTAAAAGAACTTTCATAGCACTAGCTGGCATCATGACTTTGTTGAGTTCAAGATGATTAAATAGATATTCTGGATCCTGTGAAAGGACCTGTTTTTTATTTAACCCATATAAGCAGCTTTTCAATTGGATTGATAAATGGGGGATGAGATGGGAGGAAGAGGGGACAAATGAGATAATCTGATAGGCAGTGGTTTGATGTATGGATGATTTTGTTGTTAGTAAAAAATTCAGACCCAACCAGACCCACTCTATGAAGACCCAAATTATCAGCAATGAAATGCTAGTGATGCCACAAAATTTGATCTGGATATCTTCTTTGACAACTCCAAGAAATTCAAAGAAGGTCCTGTAATTATGAAAACCCTTGAGCATTTAGGATTTTTCTAAACAACAGGCACCAAGAAGAGCTACCATGAAATATTTTTGGACCTGATAGCTGCACAAAATTCTACAACATTCTTTGATCCCTTCTCAACCCACCTATGCCTAGCTCTCAGTGAGGAGGAAAATGAAGATTCATCTATATAGATGAACTAGATTTTTCAGTTTTATTTAGGGCAAGATAGGTTTTAGTGTAGATGCACCAATCCTCAAGTGTCTTCTTGCTGTTTCTATCATATGAAGAAACACACAAAACTTTCTAAAACAAACCAAAATCAACCATGGTTATGTATACAAGTGTTTTTACAAACAGAAACACCAAACTCTATGGCTAACATTGATTGGACAGAGAAGGGGTCCAGGTGGCAATATTTGGCTACCTGCTGATTTATTGTGCCAATATGCACAGGCTGAAGGAGTTTAGGCTGTTGTTTGGCCTTTGTGGACTGTTTAATCTGACTGATGTTGCCATATTTGGTATCAACTCTGCTAATGTATATTACTATGACACCAAATTGTGATGCAATATCCCAAAAGACATTCCTCTGGGTAAGCAATTGATGACAGCCTCACACTCACTATCAGACAGCTGGTGCCTGTAAGGTCTTGCCCATAGTGGTACAAGGCTATAAACTAGCGCGTGTAAGGCATTAGGATTCAGATTTAAAAGGTATAAAAAGGTGGGAACTGTCTTCAAAATAATCTTACAGAACCCTGCTAAAAACCTATACTGGGTTAAAAAAGGAGTGATTGAGTTTAAGAACCCTAAGCAAAGAAGATAAAATAAGATGTTTAATAGTGAAAAATTTGTAACTAAGGGAATGTCAATATTTGGATATTCTCCATCAGCAAATTAGTACATATAACTATTGAAAGATTCCTTAAGGGAAAATAATGGATACAACAAGCCTAAGGCTTGTTGTTTTACAAGTTCCATTTTTAAAGAAAAGAAAAAGCTAAACTTTAAAACAAATTTAATAAAAATGTATAAATTTCTAAAAATTAAGATCTCAAGTTTAAATTTAATAAATAATTGAAGGGTAGAAATCACTTAGAATTTTGGCTTAAAGCCTACTCTTCAAAAGCTCTTTATTTATAGAAGAAAGAGCCTTTCCAGTTGAGATTGATAGCCAGGGAGAAAGCAGCAAAGAAGAAGAGCAACTGGAGAAGTTTGGAGATGACAAAAGAAAGAAAGAAAGAAAGAAAGGGGAAACAGACAACCAGTTTGAAGTTGATCTGCAATGTGAAGCTGGGGGAAAGCGGCAACAATGTAACCAGGAGTTTCAAAAAAAAAGAGTGAAAATTAAAATTTCTCTAACTTTAAAGTAGAGAATATAAAGCTAATAGAATAGCTGAAAAGCAAAAGACAACAACAACAACGTCAATTTGAATGCAAATTGACTTAAAACGAGGTAAATTACTTTAAAATACTTAAATATTAACTATTAATTCAAAATTTCAATATTAAAAAATAAAGAAAGATTAAATCAATCAAAAAACAAATAAAATATTATAAGTTTTTAAAAAGCCTGCCCTTTGGGGCAGGGCATGACAGCACCTGCCCTAGTGGGTACTGTGGCATCCAGGCTATCAGGGTCAAAATACAGGATAAAGACTCTGATAGAAAAAGTAAATTTCTTACATACAGTATCTCCATTGATTCTAAAATATACAGCAGCAGTGGTTGGATCTTCCTTTGTGTTAAAAAGCTCATAGAAAGTATAAAATACCCAAAGAAATGCATTGGCAACTCTGAGGGTCCAGTGCACAAGGTTGCGTGAAGCTGGGTAAGCATGTCAGGGATCCAGTCTCGGGCAGCTGGCCCGTTGTTTTTGGGGATAACTTGGGCCAGGTTTCTTGCAGGCAGGGCCCACCACAAGAGAGGAGCTAACTTGAGAAGGTAGGACGCAGACTTCCCCACCCAAGACCACAGGCCGGCGGCCAGTACAATAGTGTCCACCACCCCTGTGAGGGTGATGTACACTATACCAAAAAGCTTACCAGTATGGTTGGTTGGTAGGTCGGGCAAAGAAGCGGGCATTGGTTTGGGTGTTACAGGCGGTTCAATGTGGATATTGTAGGCCGGGAGGTAGTTAAACTTTCCTCTAAATAGTTTGGGTGTAGAGAATATCCACAGGCCTTGGCGGTTGTATCTGATGACGGATTGGATGCGGGCTAATGGATCTAGTTCAATGATTTTCTCTGGCATGTAGTCCTTGTACTCGGGTTTTAAGGGATACTCGGTGAAATGGACAGGCCCAAAGGGTACGCCAAATGGATGGAATACTGCGGGCGGTAGGGCAGGTGGGCCAGGAGATCTTGAGCTGAACTGATAGACGGCAAATACAAAATACAGTAATAGCTGTATAAGCCAAAGTAACATAGCCTTTATTTCAAAATGGCAATAAGTTTGGAGGGCGGGGTCCTTGGGTCTATATAGCACCCCACCTCCAAACTTAACATTTTTTGTGGGGGGTCATCAGGGCATTGTGAAAGGCAGGGCCAGGGAATTGGGGACTTGGGTCTAAAAGCAGCAAAATGGCGCTCAGCCCGGAAGTTTTTTCATTGGTCAAGGTTCCAATTTAGCTACCTGATTATTTTGCTTTAGCATTGAGGTCATGGGGCCAAGTTGGGGGGCCGGTGCCTCTTCCTTGGGTTGGCTCTTGATTGGTTGCTGGTGAAGATCTCAAACTCATAAGGCCAATAGTTGCCGGGTCACCTCCATTAGGTGTTGTGATTGGCACTTCACTTAGTGCAGTACTTTCCTTGGCTTGATCTACTTTTCTGGGCAGGTCATCTTCTTCAACGTCAGCTTGCAAGGGCTCAAACCCAGAAAAATGCGGGCGGGCAGTCTCGCGGTCTACAGGCCCGGTGGCCCAGGGGAATCCAGGTTCCAGGTTTGATTCCTGCTCCTGGGCCTGAGGTTCCAGAGGGGGAAAATTGTCAATCCTGAAAAATAAGCAAATGTTTATGTAACTTGTCTTATAATAACTTCAGTGTGAGTCACTTTGATAGATGACCTTAAGGATGGTTTCTTTCTGAGATTTAGGCTATCATATCTGGCTTGAGACTCAGGCTACAGTTGACCAGCAGCAGCACCTTGAAATTCCTGTGCCTTGGTTTTGTTGATAAAATAGCCTACAGAAAGAAAGCTCTAAATAAATTATAAAATAAGATTTTTATTAATAGATATATTTAGCTTTATTAGCTAAAGAGGTTGCAGCTTGATTCTTCTAGTGCTCAAGAGTCAAGTATGAGTGAGGGAGATAGTTTCAGAAACTCACCCTGTGTTAATTATATTCTCAATACAACATGCAAAAGCTGCAGAGATTAGACCTGTGGTTTTCAAACCTTAAGGAGGAATACAATGCCCATGTAGAATATTTCACTGAATAGGCAATATCTACCAAGGAGTGTGTTGAATGTTTCCAAGAAAAAATACACCCTGAGGTAGAAAAAGAAGCGCACAGTTGCAGAAGGATAAAGAACATGATGAAAAATTAATACAGAAGGGCTTGAAGAAAATTTAACCCTCTCCTTGATTGGAGGGTTCTCAAAAAGAACGGTGTGATATATCACTGTCTAGAAATCATAAGTTGTCAATAATAGTAAGAATACATGGAGACATTGGTTACAGAACCAGGCTTGGTTCCAAACAACACTGATCTTAAAACCACCTGGAATAGCAACAATAATTAATACTCATCTATACCCAATACTCCCCCAGTTGGGAGTCTTGGGCTGTTTCATGGCTAAAAAAATGAATACTAAAAATATGTATCCAACTAATAGTTTAAAGTGAATTGATAACTTTATTGATTAAAAAAGTAAGATAATTAACTTTTATATTATAGTGATATGAAAGAGGTAGCTGGGATGAGCTCAGTTGAAATTTTTGGCAAGTTCAAGGGAGTTAAAACTCAACCTCTAATAAAAGGAAAATATGAAGTTAAAGTTTGGGGAGTTAAATGCTCTAGTTAAGGCCCATCCAGAATTTTTTCCCAAGTAAAATAAATTTAAAATTGAAGTTGTAACATTGCATTTATAATTAGATGACAGTTGATGGTATAGATCTGAATAGTCTGGCCTCTGGTATACGCTGATCAAAACAGAGCAGAAGATAAAGAAAGACAGCTTCTGTTAAGCTTTCAGGATTAATAATATTCCCAACAGCTGGCTCTTATGTTGCTGTGCTATGGAAAACATTATTAACAAGAACAAAGGTCTCTTAATGGCTGGATTAAAGTAACTGGCTTAACTTAACATCAGAAAGCCAATTCCCCACAATTTTAGATGAAATCACTATGTCTGGTTTATATTTTAGTACAACCTGTGGATTGAATCTTGTCCTGGGACTTTAAATTATTAATATATAATTCATTTCTCAAGGTTTCATTCCATCCAAAACATTTTTTGATTCAAATTTGGCAGGAAAAAGCAAAAAAAACTGGTGGCTTGTATTTCTCCCTGTAAATTTCTTTAATTAATATTTTTCTATGCCAATAAAATCATCAGAAACCTGTGTTGAAAGATTGTTAGAATCATCACAAAAATTATGGTTCTGACAGATAGTGTGGCTGACCTGCATGTGACTGAACTAGATTATTGGCAAAGAGGAGGGTGAAGATAAAAAATTTAATTTAGGAAGATTGAAATATTCTCCCTCAACAAGTTTGATGCTACTTTTCTTGATATTGATTTCATTCTTTGACCCTCTGGGGTATGATGTGCTATGTCCTTCTGCAGGAGTTGGCAGGGTATGGGGTAATTTGTTCATTAAAAGTAAAAATATGTTTCAATTTGAATAGGTGTTGATTTTTTATTTATTATTTTATTTCTTCAGTTATTTCTCTCTTGTGATATATCCCTGAATAGAATCATGCTTTCTAAATTGATGATTTTCAGGGATCCAGTCTGTGGGGGGTTCCTGAGAACTTGCAGGCAGACGGCCTGCAGGCCCGGCAGGGAGGGCCTACCACAAGATTGGGGCTAACTTTACAATGTAAGATAACAATTTGCCCAGGAGGGCCCAAGGTCCGCTGGCAGGTACTATGGAATCTATCAAGCCGGTGAGAGTGATGTACATCACTCCAAATATTGGAGTGGAAGTGGATTCATTGGCAGCAATAGATTCTTGGGGATGGTTGGGCTGCAGGGTGGGAGGCGGAGTCATTGGGACCAAATATGTGGGCAGGTAGTTGTACTTGTTGCAGAATAACAGGGGAGGTTTAGTGGTCTTGTTATCTTCCCTGTAGATAGTTTTGGTCTCTCTAGTTCTGGCCTCAGGGCCGTAGATTAGGATTTCCTCTAGGGTGAACTCCAAATACACAGGGTTGGGGGGTACTCGGTGAAATGTACTGGGCCGTAGGGAGCTCCTGGTGAACAGTAAAGCTTGTGTGGCTGGTCCACAGTTTCTTGGGGTTGTTGGGTGTGAGGTGCAGAACCGCATGAGGTAGACTGTAGACAAAGTAGAACTAATATTAAATATGGAATAACCTGGTTGAACCAAAGGTTGATGTCACTTTATTGCAAGAATGGCAATGGGCATCTTCCTGCCGGTCCAGGGTATAAGTATGCCCACCTGTCATGGGAAAACTTTTACAAATTTCTCTGGCCCGGGTGGTACCATTTTGTTGCAACCAAGTTTCCAGCCTTGCCTGCTAACGTATCTTACAATACACAGGGGGCGCTTGATGAGTTGCCCCTTGACGTATCTAACGTTATGAATTAATCTGATGGCAATGTCAAATGGTGGGTACTTCATCCTAATTAGGAGCGTTGCCAATTCAACCTGCTGATCCCCACACAAGTTATTCCTTGGCTCCAAACCCTACATGGAACTCCCCACTATGCCACCCCCTTGTGGCCTTGTGGCTTCCCCATTTAGTATATTAACCACAATATCCTACAGTAAATGATACCTTATTCTTATTGTTCTGTCCTTTCCTATTGGACTGTTGTCTTCCTCAATTCCAAGTACTAACTCTCATTGGTTCAGTTGCAACAGTGGTAGCACAGGTAGGCGTATGACCTATCTTCAAAACAAAATCCCCCCAAGAAAGGACAGAGTACAGGCCGTATGGCTACTCCACAACAAGAGACGTTCCTTCCAATCCCCAAGGGGGATATCCCTGAAGGTTATGTCATCTATCAAGACCAGCTAGTTCTCACCAGTGTATACAATTGGCTCCGCCTTGGGCAGCGTGACGCTAGTGTCACCCCGCCACAGTTGGACCTGTCCCAACGTATGCTCAACCTCCAACTAGAGTCCTTCACTGGCGGTGTTGAAGGG
Source organism: Entomophthora muscae (assembly GCA_014839935.2). NCBI lineage: Eukaryota > Fungi > Entomophthoromycota > Entomophthoromycetes > Entomophthorales > Entomophthoraceae > Entomophthora > Entomophthora muscae. The sequence continues at coordinate 66,496 of QTSX02001596.1, forward strand.
GCTGAAATTGTCAGTTGGCTCCAGTCCACCGAGACGCGCCTTTGTATCTGTCAGGTTCCTGAGTCCATGTGGGTTACCACCGCATCTGGCTGCCTTACAGGGCCTGCTGCCGTGTGGTTCACCAACTGGGCCAGCCAGGAGTTTGACGTCACCTGGGCAACATTTCAAGACGCCGCCAAGTCCCAATATAGTGAAACCTTCTCTCTCATTATCTTGGGGACTCCCCTCTTAGCCATCAAGCAGACTGGTTCTGTCCCCAAGTATCTCGCCGCTTGGCAACAAGCCCTTGCTGCTGCCCCCAAAGCAGTGACCAATGGGAACGCCATGTTGCTCACACTCATTGTTAATGGGTTAAAACCACATATTTGCAAGTGGATTCCCGTTGGCTGCTGCACCTCTATTGACAACTGCTATAAAGCCATTGTAGAGGCCAATAACCAGGCTTCAATGGGCTTCTGCTGCACCAACAATGCTCCACCCCAACCATGTCCTGCACCTAACAATGGCCAAGGTCAAGTGGGCCGTCACCAACCTTGCCAACAAGAAAGTGCAACTAAACGCCCCTGCAAGGGGGAGCTCTAGCTAGCGCTAATCAAGGACCAGGGAAAAGCCTGGGGGTTGTAGCAACAAGAGGCCTTACAACCCTGACCAACCCGCCCTCTCAGTCCTTGCCTGCAAAGAACTCCCACATCTACAAGCTTCACAAGGTTGAAACTCTGGACGTCTTTCAGGTCCATAGTGATGACCCCGTGTTGCAAGCCGCCCACTCCTCAAATAAAGTAACACACTTGTCCTATCCCTTCTTTTTCCGTGGGAACAACCACAAGCTACTGGTAGATACTGGGGCCAACCACACCATGGTAGATCAAGCGTTTGCTGACTCCTAGCAATTAGATCAAGTACCCAGCAGATTCAAAGCAGTACGTGTAGCTGATTCCCGCAGAATTGCCATCACCCATGAGACAGTGCCATTCTCTGTAAGGATGGGAAACATCCAGGTTAAGCTCTCTGGGCCAATTATGGCAGACCTCAGCCACAACGTAATTGCTGGCCTCAACTGGCTCTGGAATAACCGCCCCTACATTGACTGGGATACCTCTGTCATCACCCTCAATAGAAATGGGGTGGGTATTCAGATTTACCCCATGGAAATGAACAAACTACTACATGACACTGTGTTTGCCAGAATGACAGAAACAGGCTCATGTGCTTTCAAGGGGGGAACTAGACTTTAATCAATGCTCAGTCAAAGTTATCCGTGCAGAACTATCTGAAGTCCCTCCCTTGTCAACATCACCACCACCAGCACTAGCTGCACTCCTCGAGGAGTACAAGGATGTATTCAGTGAAACAATCAAACAACTACCTCCACCCCGGGAGATCCAGCATGGTGTAAACTTCAAGGATTGTTACCTAAAGCACGACCATTATACCGTCTCACACCAAAGGAAGATGAAACCCTCCACCAACACCTTGTGGACGCGCTTGATAAGGGCTTTATTTGCCCCTTGCTCTCTCCATACGGGGTGGCGGTCTTCTTTGTAGCCAAGAAGGACGGGTCCCTTTGCCTGGTCACAGACTACTGCACCCTAAATGAGGTGACAGTTAAAAATAAATACCCCCTGCCGCTGATTGACGACCTGTTTGATACACTTGCAGGCGTGAAGGTCTTTAGCAAGATTGATCTCACTGCAGGGTACAACCAGGTCCGCATTGCACCAGGGGAGGAGGCAAAAACTGCCTTCCGCACACACTACAAGTTGTTTGAGTGTCATGTCATTAACTTTGGAATGACCAACAATCCCTCCACCTTTGCCATGTTGATGAACAAAGCCTTTGAGGAATTGATTGGAAAGTGTGTGGTGGTGTACCTTGACAACATTATTGTCTTCAGTCAAGATCAAACCACGCACCTCCAACACCTCCGTGCTGTCCTCAACACTCTTCGGGAAAACCAGCTAAAAGCTAAACCCTCCAAATGTGAGTTTCTCAAGTTGGAGTTGTTATTCCTTGGGCACACCATCTCTGCCCAAGGGATAAGGCCCAACCCTGCCAAAATCAAGGCAATCACTAGCATGCTGCCCCCCACTGATGTGGGCCAGGTGCAGACATTCTTGGGCATGGTTGCCTATGTATGCAAATTCATCCCCAATTGCGGGGAACTAATTGCACCTCTCACCAAGCTCCTCAATACCAAACAGCGCTTCCATTGGACCCCCGCCAGAGATCAAGCCTTTGAGACATTGAAGCAAAGGCTCACAACAGCACCAGTACTGCAGTTTCCCAACCAAAACCAACAGTACAAACTCAAGACAGACGCCTCTGACAGGGCCATAGGGGGCGTGCTAAGGGTAGAAACTGACAATGGCGCCTTCCTCCCCGTAGCACATGAATCCAGGAAGCTCACAGACTTGGAACACTGTTATCCAATCCACAACAAGGAGCTGGCAGCCATTGTACACTGCGTTGAGAAGTGGCGTTGTTACTTGGAAGGTGCAACCTTCCCACCCCGCGTTCTGACGGACCACAAGTCACTCCAGTACTTCAACACACAGTCCCATTTGACATGCCGCCAAGCAGGATGGGTTGAACGTCTATCCCCTATCAGTTACACATCAAATATAAGCCTGGAAAGGAACTTGTCACAGCCAACACTCTTTCACAACTCTACGTAGCGTTCATCACTGGGGACAACGGTTTGGACCCAGATTGGCCCATGATCTACCTGCGCCCTGAGGCAACCCGCTACAAGGGCCTTAACTTGGTCACCATCTCCAAGCTGAAGGACAACAAAAGTCAGTTCACCATTGATGCTGGAAACTTCTGCTTCCGGGCAGAGACAGGTGAGAAGACGCCTTACATTCCCACCACACAACAAGGGGACACCATCTTGCACTACCACCAAACCTTGGGTCACATCAGAGGGCGTAACCTCTTTGAGATCATGAAACATAAGGTTTGGTGGCCGCGCATGCGTCAAGACATCTTGGACCTCCTCAAGACGTGTGTGTTGTGTGAAAAGAATACGTCCAAACCTGCACCTCCCAAGTCTGTCCTACCCATCAAGGCTATAGAACCCTTTGAACAGTGGGCCCTCAACATTGCGGGACTGCTTCCTGAAGACAGACTGGGTAAGAAGTATATTATCACCGCTATTAACTACTTCACTTGTTGGTCAGTGGCCTGGGCCACAACCAACCACACTGCCACCACCATTAACCGCTTTATTGGCAAGGAAATTGTTGCTCGCTTTGGGCGACCCAAGCGTCTCATCACAGATGGCGGGCCCAAACTTGTTGGACACGTCTTGAAGGCATACTGCATCAAGAACGCGCTCCAACATATAGTCACAGCTCTCTACCATCCGCAAGCCAACAGACGCGTGGAACAATTAAACAGCTCCCTGGTTCAACTGATTGCCAAGCTCTCACAAGAGCACCCTAACACTGCGTGGACTGAACATCTTCCCACTGCCCTACTGATCCTGCGAGCAAGAATCAACAGGGGCACTGGGTTCAGCCCTAACACCTTGGCCTTTGGAACACCTGACAGTCTGACAGGGGTTGAACAGGGGAAACTACGGTCCAAGGTTCCCGACAAGCCCCCCTTAGTGCCAACTCCCTCCCTAGACCAATGGCGTGCCAAAGCCCGAGAGATCAAACACAAGCGGATTACAGGAGGGACAAAACACCTCAAAGCTAGATACGCCATAGATGACCCCATCTACACCCTCAATCCCAATTCTGCCAAATTAGAACCCAACCACCTAGGGCCCTTCAAGGTAGCTGCCGTCTATGACAACCACACCTACCAACTTGAGGATGCCCAGGGAAACACCAAGAAACTTCACCACAATTGCTTGCGCCCCTGCCGTGCCATCCCCACACAAAGGTTGTTTGTGCAGACCTTCCCAGACCTTCCGCAGACTCCAGTCCTGGTGTTTTACAATGAGCAGGGAGGAAGGGGGGTGTTGCAACCAAGTTTCCAGCCTTGCCTGCTAACGTATCTTAGAATACACAGGGGGCGCTTGATGAGTTTCCCCTTGACATATCTAACGTTATGAATTAATCTGATGGCAATGTCAAATGGTGGGTACTTTATCATAATTAGGAGCATTGCCAATTTGACCTGCTGATCCCCACACAAGTTTTTCCTTGGCTCCAAACCCTACATGGAACTCCCCACTATGCCACCCCCTTGTGGCCTTGTGGCTTCCCCATTTAGTATATTAACCACAATATCCTACAATAGATGATACCTTATTCTTATTATTATGTCCTTTCCTATTGGACTGTTGTCTTCCACAATTCCAAGTATTGAACTCTCATTGGTTCAGTTGCAACAGTTTACCAGGTTTTTCCAGTCCTTGGTGGCATCTATTGTGGGAGTTAATTCATTGGCTGGTTTAAACTGAGAATATTTTAATTTCCTTGTTGGGTATCAGGGTTGGTCATCTCTGGGTGGCCCACGTTTATTGGGAAGTTTCTCTATTTCCTTTTCTGTGGAGGCCAGAGTTATTTTGGGTTCTATGGCTAGGCTCGCCCACTGATTGGTTGAGTTAACAGGAACTTTTAATGTGGGGAGTGTTGATGTAAATGATTTTGATTCATCCAGCTTTAGAGGGTTTTCCAAAGTCAAATCCTGCTCTGGTTTGAGCCCGAAAATCTGCAGGCGGCTGGGCGGCTGGTCCTACGGGCTGCCAGCCCGCAGGGTGTAAGGGTTCAAATCCTGTAGTTGAGGGTTTCCAGTAAGCATTGTCAATATGAGTTTGTCACTTGTGACAGTGATCTGGAGTGGATAATATTTTACTAGATCCTGTTTTAGACAATTTTACATTTCATTTACTTTTCATGTATAAACATGGCTATAAAAGTTTTATTTTTCTTGACTTTAGTCAGAGTGGAGCTTCTTATTTGTTTTTTTTGGTTTACTTTCTGTATATTCAGTACAGCTTCTAGATACCACAATTAATATTTGAGCTTACTAGTAGCTTTCATTTACAATTTAAAATTTGGTTGTTGGATTTGACAATCCCATGTGTTACTGTCAAGATTTATGGTCTTGAGGAAAGATCTTTATTGTTCATTATAGTAGAGATGTTGATATAGATTGTATGAGGACAATCTGTGCTGAAAATTGGGTCTTAGGTGAGGCTACAACCTGGGGGTATTCCAAGTCCGTAGGAGAAAACACACGGGTCTGCAAGTTAACGGCAGCACGCTCTACTTGGATACTTCTAACTACTAGGCATTGGCTAGCAGTGATACAACAATAGAGATTCTTTAATCTCTATATTAAAGGGTGAATATTCTGCTCAATCTCTAATCAGGAGAGCATCTTATATAGGGTGAATAAGCCCTCTTGCCAGATTATAATCTGACACTTCCCACTTTTACTAGTCAGTCTATCTGTTCCCCAGACTGCTAGTTTCAGCCCCCAGAGTTAGGCAGCCATGTTGGTCTGGCATGGGACTTCAATAGATTACCGGACCTCAGCTTAAAACATCAGCGTATTGGTGGCATCTTGTTTGTGGTTTATGCATATGCGAGTTTGGTTACCCTGCCAACTGGGTTTTTGCATCATGCTTTATTCCTATTAAATGACCTTCTATATTGGTCATAGAATTCAAGGTGTCTCCAAGCGCAAATGTTTGACGGGAACCATCTTGAGTTATTATTCTTGGGCACTCTATCTTATTGGCTGAGAGGCGTTCTGTGCTTGAGATTAGGTATCATCAAACTTATCCAATCAGGGTCAATCCAATGGGAGGATCAGAATTGGATCAAGATCAATATTTGGAGTAATACTCAATGTACTGATTAGCCAAGGCATGGGGCAGGATCAGCTGATGCTTTCCTTAATCTTTCCAGCTGTATGGTGATTGGCTGTCTAACCAATCAGCCAGGGGAATAATGGTCAAGTCTACAATATTATTCCGGAGTCTTGACATTTCCCCCAGCTAGACTGGACCATATATTCTTCCTTTGCCCCGAGACCTTGTGCATATGGATAACACATCAAATTACTCCAATTATACTAGCAAGACAGACACTAGACAGTACATTGCAGAGATGTCAGAGGAGGAGCGCAAGGCGTTCTACAATCTTTTGCTTAAGGACAGACAGGCGTTGATCCAAGGACTTTGAGAGGCTGGTTCTGAAATAGCATTTACTGGGTTGGAAGACCCTTTCCAATTGGATACTCAGGAAAATGGCAAGCAGTAAGAGGGGACTGACAAAACTGCCTTTGGGAAGCGTCCAATAGGAGATCCAGTTGATGAGCGTTTGCCTAAGCAGGCTACTCAGTCTTCCAGTCAGGCCACAGAAGGGCAAGAATTAGTCATGACTCTGGCTCAAGATTGTTATGACGCCTTTGGAGGGACCCAAGAGTCTATGTTCATGCAATTTCGTCTGGGAGAGGAAGGATTCTCTGTAAAGAATCTGTTTCTAGGCAAGGATATCATTCCTCTGTTTCTTTTCTTGGTGACGCAGAAGCGTCCTTGGGTGGATTTGAAGAAACTAATTCAGAAAACAGCCAGTGGATTTTACACAGTAAAAGACTCGTCCTCTTAGCAGGATGTCTTGCAAGAATTGACCAATCTTCTAGCAGACCCATCGACTGTGAGGGCAGTGGACATACCAATCTTGGGGTTCATCCTTGATTTTGGCCTTGAATTCATTAAAAACTGGATCTTCCCTTTGGATCCTTTTTCTGAGGTATATAGTTCCTTGAGAGTTGAAAACTCTGATGTGTGGGACAGCCACATTTGCAGGGCTACTAGGAGGGCCTGGGAGGCACTTCATTGTGGCGACAAGAAGCTGGATCTTTGTGGGATGGCCTTGTGTGGAGATCTGCTCTTGACCCCAGGAAGACTTGTATGTCTCTTTTGCTCTCTGGTTGCTTCATACCTGTGATGGCTTCAACTTTTGCAGGTTGAGGGCAAAGTCCAGTTTTATCCACAACAAAGCCAAGGTACTCAAGCTGATCTTTAAAAACTGGCACTTTCAAGGCTTTATCTTCAGATTAGCGTCAGTCAGTCTTTTGAATACAACTTCCAGGTGATCCAGATGTTCATTGAAGGTCCTGGAAAATACGTTAATATCATCCAAATATTCCAGAACGCAGGACAGCTTGAGGTCTCCAAGAATCAAATCCATGGCTTTCTGGAACGTGGCTGGAGCGTTACACAGACCTTGGGGCATGCGTGTTGGCTGAAACAACCATTGAGAGGTTATTATTGCACACTTCTCCTGTTCTTCAGGCGGTAGCTCAATTTGCCAATAACCAGAAATTAGATCCATGGCAGAGAAATACTTGGCTCTGCCTAGTCAATCAAGGACATCATCAATTCATGGGAGAGGGTATGAATCCTTCTTGGTTATCAGGTTGAGCCAACAATAGTCAATCACAACCCTATTGCTTCCGTCTTTCTTCTTAACTATGAGCATAGGAGATGCCCAAGGGCTCTTAGATGGCACAAGCATGCCTCTATCCAAGAGCTCTTTAATCTCCTTGCTCACTACCTCCTTGCTGGCTTTTGACCTTCTGATAGGACAAAGGTGAATAGGTTTTTGGTCACCAGTGTTGATGTGATGGGTGAAATCAGTGGCACATCCTAGATCAAAATCATCTTCTGCAAAAATGAAGCAATACTTTTTGAAAAGTGCGCTGGCCTTCTTGAATTCTTCCTCTCTCAAGGACAATAGGTCAGCCAAAGGAGTGGTTGCATAAGCAGAGGCTTCTACTTGATCTGATAGTCCCATGTTGGAGAATTTGCCTATACAATGGAATACCTATATCTCTATGACCGGGAGGAGGTGAACAAAGCCAACTACCTGGCGCTTCTTGATTTTTAGGTCAAATTCCTGTAGGTTAGCCAATAGAACATGAATCTTCTGTTGCCCAGGAATTATGATTCCAGGGGCAACACATGGTTTGAAACAGGAGCAGTTCCAAGGTTGATGGATTTCTTGATAGAGTCCTTCAGGTATATCTAGGGTCAATCCAGAGTTGATGACCATCTGGGTGCCGCTCTTTAGTGTGAAGGTTGACCTTGATTGAAGGGGAATGCCTTTGTGTTCCTTTATTTGTGTAGGCAGCCACTTTCCCTTCTTTCCTTTGATTTTGTAAGGTATTGCTACTACTCCGTCCTTGTAAGCCAGGTGAATACACTTGGTCTTCTTTGGTGGCATCTTCTCCTTGGAGTAGTACAACAGGATTTTCTGACTGAGCAGTGTCAGTGTGTCCACTTCCATGTCCAGCTTAACCCCATACTTTCAAAGGAATGCTGTCCCAATCAGTATATCATAGTTTTAACTGGGTAGAACCACAGCTGGCAAGAAGACCGCAATCAAACCAAACCTCATTGGCAATGAACTGTATGCTCCAACTGAAGTGGTGGTGTGAATCCTGGCGGTATCATAGACTTTGGAGTGGGCCACGTCTGGAGCCAAACCCAGCATTTTTACCAGGCGGGTAGATACTATGTTAATTGGGGTCCCACTGTCTATAATGGCCCAAACTTTTACCTTGCTTACAGAAATATCAGCATAAGTAAATTTTGTGTAAGATTTGGATTGGAGAATTAATGAATGAATACCCAGAGGTCCTGGGGTATTGAATTTTTGGCAGAGACTTTGGCCAATCTCAGGAAAGTTGGCTTCTATAGTTTCCAGTGGCATGAAGAACTATACACCTTTCAGTGGCGGCAGATTGCTGGACACGTTTGGGTTAAAACCAGTACATACCTCCTGAACTTGAGCGGCGTAGGGCTTGGAGACAGTCTCTATTGTGTTGGCGTCAATTTTCCTGGGGCAGCTCTTCCTTGGGTGGGGATCACATACAGGTCGTCTGCTACTAGCTTATGGATAGAGTCCTACTCAAAGTCTTTCTCTAGTAAGAATAGGTCAGGAAGGGGCTGGCTAATGGTTGTAGACGTGCCCGGGATTGTTGCCTGGGGAGGTGTTACCTCCTTGATGATAGGCAAGGGATCAGTTTCACTGACCTCAGGGCGCTGACTGGCTGTTTCTTGATTGGGGTCCTTTAGAATGGGAAGGGGGTTGGCGGGTCCAGTACATTCCATTACTGACCCGCCTTCCCCTTTCCCTGTTTGGCAGGTTTAGCTACCGTGACCACATTGACAGAAGGAGGGCTAGGCTTCTCTCCTTGGCATTCTGCCGCAAATTGGCCTTGCTTCCCACATTTATTGCAGTTACCAGAATTACAATAGAATTTATTTTCTCCTTTTGACTTGTCTGCATCAGGTATGGAATTGGTCAGCTTGGGGTTTGGGAGCGCTCTTTAAAGTTGCTAAAACTTTTACCTGACTGTCCCTTGTTTGGGGCCTCAAACTGCAAACCAAATCTGCTGAGATAGCTGGTAATCTTCTGCGTGTCATTGGACTGGTCAAGAACTGAAAACATCACATTGGCAAGCTCATGATAGGGTTGTAAAGCTCTGTTCATGGTGATGCGGTAATTGAGAATGGAAAGTACCCCAGCTCCAAGGAGAATCTGTGCCTTGTGGTAGAATCGGTCAGCAAAGTTGGAGACAGTCTCATATTTCTTGAAAGAGATATTGCTAAACTCCGCCTTTCTGGCCTGGATTTTAGTCTCACTGCCAAATTCATCAATGGCCGCCTGTTTGGCGTCTGTGTATGTCCACTCTTCCTGTGGTAGATGTGGCATGATAATGTCTACACTGGCAGGGTCCAGGGCATTAATGAGGGTGGTGGCCTTCATGTGATCCAATGACCCTCTCATGGACATCTCAAATAGTTGTATGAACGTTCTGATGTTTTCATTACAATTGAATTTGGGTAAGTTCAATGGCTTGAACTTGTGGTCGGTACCAGAGTCTCTTCTATAGGGGTGGCCATTGGTCTTCTGGTGGAAATAGAAGGAATTCTGGTAAAAGTCATGGGTGTAAGAGGAGGCAGTGCCGCAACTCCCATGTGTACATTGCGCGTGTACTGAGAGCTATTACTTTCATGATTGGATCCTACTTCATGGAAGTAATCAGGAGAGAAAGTCTTCTGCCTTTCTGAGGAAGAGGAAGAAAGGGGGGACAGGCCTTGGCCGGAGCTGCTACTGCCTGCTCTGCTAGCCTGAGTCTCCAGCTTGCTTAGTCTTGTAGCAAACTTAAGTTCCATCTCCTTTCTAGCTGCACGTTCTTGTACCAACTGTTCCAGTAGGTTGCTGTGGTTTTCCTCCAGCATAAGAACCATAGAGGTGAGTGTACCATGACGTTTCTTGTCCTTCATGCAACCTTCCTCCAGGTGGACAATCCGTTCTTGTGCAGATTTGAGATCCTCATAAAGCAAGCTGGCATTTTCTTGTACGCTTTTGATGGTCTCCCAAAGATTGTTTTTGTTATCCACATAGGCGTTGGGGTATAGGCAACAATCATGAGGATCAGAGGAAAGCCTTGGGAAGTAATGCCTAGCGGGGCAAGTAACTTCCCATTTCTCAGGCTGTCTAGCTTACTTGCCAGTTTGTTAACGTAAGCCACTAGCTTGTTATAACGGTTGGTACTTCTATTGTCTGCGTTGTCCAGCATATGGCACAGAGTTTCTTTATCAGGAGTCCCTTTACTCTGGGTCGGATGCTGGGCTAGCTCATTGATCCTATGGGTAAGGCTAATACAGTGGGCTGTCATGTTGGTGATCCACTGTGGAGTTATGCCAGTTCTTTTGAAGCAATTGGCAACAATGTGTCCAACCTGAGAATTAAACTGTTGTACAATCTCATCTACTCTGAAGTGGGCATGGTTGGTGGTATTGAATAGGTTTCTCAGGATACTCTGCAATGAATTAAAGCTGGTGTTCAGCTTATTGATGGTAGCTAAGTGGTCTTCCTGCAATTCATTGCGGCTAGCCCCCAACTCTGCAAGTTCTAAACTTTGTCTTGCAACAAGTCACTGCAAGTGTTTAATGCTTGGGTAAACAAAGTACAAGAGGAAGTCTTTGACTCTCCCCTTCTTCTTGTTTAACAGCTGACTGATCTGCATGCTGTTAGCTTCCTGGTACTGGAAATATGCAGTCCAAAGGTCGGCAGCATTAAGATTGTAGCTGAACAGAGCAAACTCCGTCTCCTGTTGGGCCCCCTCATGTTGTCAACCGTGTAGTAGTGCACCTAGCATAGCGCGGACCTCTTTTAAGGAATACTGGCAAGGTTGGTGAGGTCCTGGAACGTTGACAGGGTCCAAGTGGAGGCAGTTGTCTTGAGCTCAACAGCTTGGTGTGGCATAATAGCCAAGAGGAGACTAGTGTCCCTTTTGGTGTCACTAGTGTATGTGAATCCCCCATACTTATCAACAAAGCTGGGGTAGAAAAGGGGCAAAGCAGCGCCTTGACTTGACACCAATGGCAGCTTGTTTTTTTAGTGAGCACCACTGTCAAGATTTTGTGGTCTTGGCGAAAGATCTTTATTGTTCATTATAGTAGGGATGTTGATATAGATTGTATGAGGACAATATTTGCTACCAATTGGGTCTTAGGTGAAGCTACAACCTGGCAGTATTCCAAGTCTGTAAGAGAAAACACACAGGTCTGCAAGTAAATGATGGCGCCTTATACTTGGATACTTCTGACTACTAGGTGTTGGCTAGTAGTGATACAACAATAGAGATTCTTTAATCTCTATCTTCAAGGGTGAATATTCTGCTCAATCTCTAATCAGGAGAGCACCTTATATAAGGTGGATAAGCCCTCTTGCCGGATTATAATCTGACGCTTCCAACTCTTACTAGTCAGTCTATCTGTTCCCCAGACTGCTAGTTTCAGCCCCCAGAGTTAGGCAGCCATGCCAGTCTGGAATGGGACTTCAATAGATTACCGGACCTCAGCTTAACTCATCAGTGTATTGGTGGTATCTGGTTTGTGGTTTATGCATATGCAAGTTTGGTTACCCTGTCAACTGGGTTTTTGCATCATGCATTATTCTTATTAAATGACCTTCTATATTGGTCATAGAATTTGAGGTGTCTCCAAGCGCAAATGTTTGGCAGGAACCATCTTGCATTATTATTCTTGGGTACTCCATCTTATTGGCTGAGAGGTGTTCTGTGCTTGAGATCAGGTATCATCAAACTTATCCAATCAGGGTTGATCCAATGGGAGGATCAGAATTGGATCAGGATCAATATTTGGAATAATACTCAATGTACTGATTAGCCAAGGCGTGGGGCAGGATCAGCTGATGCTTTTCTTAATCTTTCCAGCTGTATGGCAATTGGCCGTCTAACCAATCAGCCAGGGGAATAATGGTCAAGTCTATCATATTATTCTGGAGTCTTGACAGTTACCCAACATATTTTATATCTACAGTACTAATTCATAATAATATTATTTTTTTAGATATATATAATATGCACTATTTAAAGGAGCATCTAGTATCAGAGTGTATGATTATATCTGGTCACAGCCTAAAACCAGATAAGGGTGTGCTTGGTTACCAGCACAATTTATGCAGGTTGTGATGTGACTTTAGGAGCAGGTCACAAATGTAGCAGTTACAATTGTTACCTGCCCCTAAAGGCAAAAAAACAAATCTGCATGAATTGTGATGTGACATGAAGGTCACAAAATAATTTGTGCCCAACTATCAAAGTCACAAAACAGATTGTACCAGGCGAAGCTTGGCCACAACACATATAGTGACGATTATGGCGCCCGTCTTTACTCTAGCGCAAATGGAGATCCTCAATTGTATTGCTAATTATCTGGCTACAGATTTTCAGTGATTTAGTTGAAGCAGCTTCCTGAACGTTGTGATTTGTACCTTGTCATAGCAACTTGATCAACTGACATTGTTCTTCAGATGATGCATTTTAAAAAGGAGGATCATATTGATTTGGTGACGCCTTAGCCTAGTCTGGTGATGATGTTTTGGTAATGAACGCAAGTCATAGTTGCAAATTATTGATGAAGCTACCCTGGGTTCAAGTAGGACTTGGGATCCCCATCCGAAGCCATTTAAATCCTAAACCAAAGTGGTAATTTAGAAACAGCTCAAATGAAATCAAGAGCCCTGGGTTTATTCGATTGGTAGGGAGAATGATTCAGGGGCAGTAAGGTTAGGTGGGATCGACGTAAGCTCAGGAAGTATTCAACTGAAGGCGGCGGTTTCCCGGTATGATGCTGGGTTGGGATTGTGGCTACGGAAATCTGGCTCCTTCCCAAAGCGACTGTGGCACTAATTCCATGTTCGCTCCAGCAACGGTTAGCGCTGCCGCCGTTAATGATGGAGCGTCTAGGGCGGACAGAAAACTGCCAGTTGCTGTGACAAGGTTATTTAAGCCATTATGAAATTACCATTGCGACACTAAAGTCAAATGATGATTCTGGGGAATGGTCCCGAGCCAGCTGAAACTGTTGGATTTTTATGAAAGTAAAAATTATATCGAATTGTGAATTTAACATTAGCTGTGGAATTGTGGCTAATATTTGCTAATTTAAATAATAAAATTTATCAACGTACATTAAATTATCAAACAATCAGCTATAATTTAAGTAAAATAATGTGGTGCACTGCTTTAAATCGAAAGGGACTCATACTAATCATCAGTTGTTTCTGCTGTGGGGAGGGTGCATATATCTTGTGTTAGGCACGCGCCTGGAGCATGAATCAAGATCCATTGCTGGCCACTTACATGACGAATTGTACATTAAATAATTTCCTTTAAAAGGTAGACATGGCATGTCAGTTGAAGGAACCTTCAGGGGTAGCTAACTGCTCTAGAATATCCAATTGTACTTGAATGTTGGTGCACAACGTATAGTTAAAATATTAAGTCGTTAATTCGGCCAGTGTACCATTTCGAGGCCAAGCAGGAATCCACGCAACGTGATTGGTTAACCTTAACATGGTTCCCTACTCAATAACCCATGCTCTAAATACCCCACGTTTGCTCCAGCAAGAACATAATTGTTTGCCTCGTGGAGCCAGGTAAAGGGTTTATACTCAGTAGAAAGCAAAGAGGTAGGTGATGGATGTTCAAAGCTATCATCAGGACCTTGACGCGCTGCTGAATCTGTATGTCGAAGAGGAAAACTTGGAAGGAGTGCCTTGGCCTTTGCCGCGTGACCCCAAGCGCCGGTCGTACTCGGATGGCTTAGATTCCAGAGCGCACCGTGCCGCCCTGGCCAAGTATCGCGCCTCCCGCCAGGAGGAGGGCCGCCCACGCTCCGAAAATTCTTATGAGCCTGGAGAGTGGCTACCCATTACACGGCGGCAATCGCTGCCCGACTTTAAATCCAAATTAGATGAGCTGGGAGCATTCACCACTATCTTTGACGAAACAAACGAAGTTCCAGTCTGGTCTGAGGGCGAGGAACTTCTCCTGGGCGGCAGTGTCGTTCAGCTCGTCACTATCCTGACAACCAAAATTGATTACACATTCATGTCGGACTTCTTCATCACGTACCGCATCTTCTTAAGCCGAGGCGAGCTGCTGAGGCTTTTGATTGCGCGGTATCGGTGGGCATTGACGGGTCATGCGGATTTGCAGCAGGTGGTGCGGGTTCGCATGTTTGTTGTGATCCGGCACTGGCTAATCAACTACTTCCAATGTGACTTTGTTGAGGACAGCAGCCTTAGACAGCAGCTGGCCGATTCCCTCCTGGCCCTAGAAGAATCACCAACCCTTCTCCAATCTCCGCGCGACCGCCGCATCATTGCTGAACTAAAAACTATCCTTGTTCGCCTCACCCCATCATCCACCTCCTATTACTTGCTCGGTTCCCCCACAGACGAAGCCAGCAAGTTCTGGGGTGCCGACCTCAGTACCGTCAAAGAGGTTTGTACGACAACTTCGTATAGTTCCGACCAAGTCTCGGTTATAACTCCGTGCAATACAACAACTGGCCTTGTCCATCCCGGCATCTACGCCTCTCCTTCCGCCGACATCCGCTTTCCTCACTCTCCCCCACCCTCGATACATCCCCGCTTACGCAAGTTTAGCAGCTGGCGAGTAATTCGCTCCCTCTTTACAGAACACACTTCAAAGGTCAACAGCTCCCTCGCCTCAGAGGCCCCACATAAATTCAAAGAAAGCACTCATTCCATCATATCAGCCCTTGGCACGCCACCCGAGATACCCGACCCTATAAAATCCAGCCACCTTCGCAGCCGCTCTAGCCTTTCTAGGCTTATCTGTGCTGCCAAAGCAAAGACCATGCATCCCCCCAAGCATATCCTTACATCGCAGTGCTCAGCTACGACAAGGCTTGAGTCACGCCTTATCCAAGAGTCACTCAAGAACCGCAAAAGCCCCCCGCTTTCCCACAGCCCCGTCGTTGGTCTGATTGACCACGTGCCGCAGATCCAGCCCTTGTTAACCGGAGGTCCAACCTCTCGCACCGCGAAGTCCCGATGGCTGGATATCAGCGTACGCAACCGCGTCTTGAACCCCTTCCGATCTCGGTGCTTTATCCTCGACTACCCCTCGGGTGCTGTAGCCTATCAACTCTCCCTGATTGAAGCGCGCCTCCTCAGCGACGTGACTTGGGAAGAGGTGCTGCTTAGGTTCTTCCCCAAATGCCTCACCTCCACCCCACCCCAGAAGCTCCCCAACCTCATTGCCAGATTTAACTCGGTGAGCGATTGGGCTGCTGCCGAAATATGCACAATCGACAACCCCGCAGAGCAGGCAAAACTGATATCCAAGTTCATCCGCATTGCCCACAAATGCTACCAACTTGCCAACTTCACCACCCTTGTCCAAATACTGCTTGCTCTACAATCACCCCGTGTTACACAGATTGGCGTGGCATGGGAGCGGCTATCGATCAACGAGGCAAAAGTCCTCAACGAGCTGGTACAATTCACAAACCCCTTCCGCAACTGGAAGCGGCTGAGAGCTACCATGCACTCGATTGCCGAAAACTGGGGTGAAGTAAGCGATGGTGTCCCCTCCAGCAGCGAGATCCCAAGGTCCCTGGCTTGCCACTGGCCTGACACCAGCGACGAAATTGACCAAGTATTAAGCTCCATCCAATCAGACACCTTCTGCTCAAGGCGCATCATGGGATCCATCCCCTTCATGGGCCTATACCTAAGCGATCTGCTACATCTATCTGAACTCCCCTCCTTCCTCCCAAAACGAAGTATCCATAACCGTCACTTGTCAATGCCTATCGCCACCCTCCCCCCTCTAACCACTATCCCACTTAAAACCTCCAGATCGGCCCCCAGCAACACACGGTACGAAGCTAAAATGCTGGACCGTAACACCCAATCCATTGACATATCCTTCCTGACCTCTTCTCTCAATGCTCAGCCCCTCGACCTCAAGTTGAATGCTCCAGCTACCCCCAAACTCACCATTGAACACGAAGTCATCAACTTCCATAAATTCCGAGGCATTGGCGCAATCATCAAGAGATTTCAAACTTTCAAACGGCTGGCCTCCAACTATAACCAGCCTGGCCCCATCCCCACCCTGGAAGCCCTCTGCTGGAACATCCCAAACTTCACCCAATCTTCATCTTAAACTCACCCTTTACCCATCATTAAAATACATCAACCATTATAACATTCATGCCATCCCAAAAGCCTAATTAACAAACCAAGGATGGAAGCCATTCTATTCGTATAAATTTCAATTAAAAATATCTTATTTAAATTTATAATCAACTTTTCAAGTGATCCATTCTGAATCCCACCACAAAGCCACCAAACTCTACCCCGCTTGCTCTGCCGATCAGCGGGAAGACTTGAGCTCCACAAAACCAACCTTCTTCGCCTTCCCATCTTCCAGAATCCTTTCAGCATTAAACAACTCCCAATCCATAGCACGACCAATCAACCAAGGCTAACCGATCTGCCAACTTCAGATAGAAAAAGTCTCAAAAGGGGACAATATATCCTCCGCCAAGCGATTTCCGACACCTTTGATCTATAAATAGAAGCCATCCTATACCAGGACCAGCATCTAGCTTTTGACCGCCCCAATCCTGCATAACATTTTATTACATCACCAAAAGAAGAACACCAACCCATATAAACTTCTCTATCTAAATAATCTATCCTTTTCTCCACATCCTTTATCACCGATAGATATAATCAACTTCCAAAGATCATGATATTTTAAAATCAAGCTATTTCACTGCAGCCTGCTGCAGAAATAATCATTATGCGGGTAGATCCCACCACAACCCCTAAAGCCCCCCAACTGGGATATATAATCTATCCAAACTTCAACTCGCAAAACTATAGACAATATCAACCCCAGAACAGGGGTTAAATACAACCCTTTCCAGAAAATGTTGTTGCTTCCAAAGAACCTTTTTGAATACTACTTCTTTAGCATACATCTCGATCAACATATTTCAGTCAAGGGCTTGATAAGTTGGGCAAGATAACAGTCCAATAAAGAGACATGAAATGATTTATAATGTTATATTTATAGGGAAAGTATATTCTTATACCATAATGAAAGCCCTTAGTCCACCAACTGGATAACGTATGTGACATTCAGATCAGGTGGAGACCAGTAGTTGCTTGATAAACTTTCCAGGTCTTCTCCTATAAACCGGTCTCACACCATATATAAAAGTACCCGGGCCCATCATACCTGTGGGTTGAACAAGGGTATGGCATTAGACCCATAATTTGATGGCTAGATCAGCACCCCAAGCACACTGCAAGACAGAGTGGTATCTGGGTTGACCAGTTTAGTTGGAACTTTACCCCTGCTCCCCCATACACCCCTCTATCAGCATAAAAATATCTGAAGCATCCAATAAGGTGCAGCAAAGAATCTCTTGGCGGTAGAGTGTGGCATGATCACAATCAGTCATTCGTTTAGGCAGCTGATGTTAACACTGGCATAATTCATAAAGTAGGTATAGCAGTGGTTCCTGTCATGGTTGTCTAGGAAAATTATGAGTACTTCTGTTGATTGAATATCTTTGGGAAAAAGGATTCTAAAATGTTAGGTTACTGGTATTATGATTGATTTTCTTATGTCTCTGATTTTGGGATTGTCACAACATCTATAATTACTTCCTCTCAGGAAAGCTATTCCCTGAGTGATCATCAAGTCGGTGGCACTCTTATCAACTGCACATCTAATATGAGGATCAACCCTTTTAAGTCCAAAGCAGAAAATTACTTGGATAAGCCTCATGACTGTCATGTTATACATGGACAGTATGTGGCTTCTTACAATACTATATAATCCTCTAAACTCCTATCAATAAAGCATCATTCTCTTCTTAATTTTTCTGATATCTCAATTATTATACTTCCCAGAAGTATATACTTGACAGTGGTATCACAGGTAGGCTATCCACACCTACACAGCGTAAAGGAAAAATTCCTCCAAAGAAAAGACCCCAGCAGATGGTTCTCCTCACCAGCTAGAGAAGATACAAAGAAGGTCAGGACATCCCTACAGGATACACAGTCCTCAACAATTTCCTTGCACCAACCAAACAGTACAACTTCCTCAGCACCCAAGGCGTCCTGAACCCATCTCTGATCCCTGACATATCCAAATAACCAGCATCAGATTTCTGTGGCCCACTCAGCAGAAATTAGAGCCTTCTCAGGACTAAGCCGTGAAAATGCCAACCTCTGGATCCAAAGCACCCAAAACAAGTTCACACTAGTGGGCTATCCCTAAAGACTCTGGGCAAGTTAAATTGCTTTACAAGTTACCAGGACTGCCTCTCTCTTTGTGAGCAGCTGGTTTAAACAACATACTGATCATAATGAAGACTGAGACATGTTAAAAACGCCTTATTAGAAAAGTTGACTTAACAAACTCTGATGTTGTGACCACCCAGGCTTACATCCTGACAGAACTCAGAACCTTTAAGAGGATGGGAACCATTGAGAATTACATCTGATATACAAAGACATACATGATTGAGCTCCTGACACCATAAAACTTGATGAGGCTGGACCATTCTGGACTTCTACAATGGTCTCCCCACACAACAGACATTGGTTTGATATCAGCTGGTGCAAGAACCTACAGGATGGATTCTTGGAAGGAAAGCAAGCAGCTCAGAAATCTGACAACCTTCACAGAACCACCAAGGGGAAAGAGAGCCCCCAGCAAATAAGGATACTTGACCCAATAAACTGACCAACTAAGCTAATAGCCCTCATCTACAAGGCGGAAATTTTACAGCTCTGGCCAACTAGATGAGTACTGACAATGCACCCAAGGAGGGAGAAGTTCAGGGTTGTGCTTAGGCAAGCTGCTGCCCCCACTTCACAAGGCTTGTACAGGGACAAGCTGTGGATTCAACCACCATGATCCAAGTACCCTCCAGCAATCTCATACTGTTTGCCACCCAAACCAGAAACAGACTCCTCATTTACCCTCTCTTTTTTTGCAGATATCAAGGCACAGCACTATTTGACACTGAAGCAGACAAAAATTTTGTTGACAAAAGGTTCATCAACCCCAAGAAACTACCTACCATCAAGAGCAACTTCAAGAAAGTTATCATGTAATATATCAGGAGCACTCCAGTTACCAAGGAGGCAAAACCTTTCCATGCCCAGATAGTGGACATTCAAACTACCCTTAGTGGCCCCATCATTACAATACCTAAGTAAGTCATAGTAGCCAGCCTAGATTGGATGAGAAAGACAAACCCTCACATTGAGTGGTATAGTTCTACAATCATCATACAACAAGGAGAAGTCCATCACCATGTGTACCCAACTTACCTTGACACCCTCATGAGGGGCCACATATCTGTAAAGATCACCAAAACAGAATAAGAAAAGATGGCAGTAAAGTTGACTGGAACACCTGCAAATAAGAGATCATTCATTTCATGAATATGGAATACTCACTTGAACAGGACCCAATACTTCAACAACTTGTCCAAGAGTTCCCTTCAGTATTCCAGGAGAGATTGCCAGGCTTGCCACCTGACAGAGGTGTCCCACATAAAATCAACCTCAAAGGAAGCGTCCCTAGGGCACGCCCCATCTACCAATTGACACCACAAGAAGACAACATACTAAAATAATCCCTGGAACAAGCCCTAAAAAAGGAGCTTATTTGACCATCAAAGTCTCCTTTTGGTGCAGAGGTCTTCTTTGTGGCCAAGGAAGATGAAGGCTTACGCCTTGTCACTGATTACAGAGAAATTAAAAAGTCGCAATTAAGGACAGGTATCCCCTGCCCCTAATTGACAACCTCTTTGACGCTCTAGGAGGGTCACAGTTCTTCACAAAAAATTGACTTAACAGCAGGATATCATCAAATATGTGTTAAGCCTGAAGACATCCAAAAGACAGAATTCATAACCAAATATAATCATTTGAATGTGTAGTCCTCAACTTTGATATGAAAAATGCTCCCAGTACCTTTGTGACATTCATGAACAAAGTGTTCAAGGACCACATTAGAAAAATGAGCCATAATCTACATAGATAATATAATCATCTACAGCCCCAACAAAAAACAACATTGAAAAGATGTTAAATGGTAATCAACACATTCAACAATAATCAACTCATAGCCAAACTTTAAAAAAATGTGATTTCTTCCCGTCCAAACTCCCATTCCTTGGACACATTATCAGTAAAGACAGAATAAAACCAGACCCAGAAAAGATATGTGCCATCACATATGTGCCAGCACCTTTTAAAAAGAGTGAACTTTGGATTTTCTTGGGAATGATCACATATCTCAGAAAGTTTATCCCAGATTGGGGAGCCTTGACTGCCCCTGTCTGCAATCACTGGCAAACAACAAAATTTGTGTGGATGCCACTAAGAGAGCAGCATTTCTGACAACTAAAATACCAAATCATTACTTCCCCCATCTTATAGTGCCCTAAATGCAAATACATCTATAAATTGGAGACTGATGCCTCCAACTACGCAATAGGAAGAGTGCTTAGGATTCAAACCACAGAAAATGACTTTCTCCCTGTTGCGTATGAATCAAGAAAGCTGTCCAAAGGTGAGCAAAGATAAAGTTGCAATATATTTGATTACCCCCCCCGGGGGAAAAACCCCCCCAGAAAAACCCCCAATTTGGCCCCCACCCCCCCCATAAAACAATGAAACCCTTATCAACCAACCCCACAATTGACAGGATCCCCCCCCCCACCACCTAAAATAAACCCAGCTGAAGTATTGCCAGCGAGCCCAAGGAAAACTATACCCCCCCCCCCCCCCACATACACTATGATTTTTTTTTTTTTTTTTATATAAAATAATATATATATATTTAAATAAATAATAATATTTTCCTCTTCTTATCTCCCCCCCCTTTTTTTATTATAATATTCTTATATATAAAATATAAAATATCAAATACATGACAAAGAACTTATAGCCATTGTTTACTTCTTAATAAAGTGGCAATGCTATTTGGAAGGTGCACAGATATTCAAAGTGCTAACCAATCACAAGTCATTGGTGTTCTTCAAGACTCAACAATATCTATCTAGATAACAAGCTGAATGAATGAGCCTCATACAAAGGTACCACATGATAATTGAATACAAACCAGGCAAAGAAATGCTTCCTGCAGATGCGCTATCAAGGCTATACCATAAGCACCTAATCTGCACTAATAAAGACCCTGATTGGCCCATGTTAGCTATGGGGAATATCCAAGAGGGGTTTCACCTGATACACCAATGGACTTCCAAGAGAAAGCCCTTAAGAACAAACATCTGTTCAACAACGTATGTGGAACTCTACACCAAATACTACCAAGTGGTGATACTGTACCCTATGTCCTGCCAACACAAAATATTGGCACAATCCTTTGATACCACAGAGATCTGGGACACACCTGTAGCAGGAACTTACATTAATACCTCAAGGCACGCTACTAGTGGCCTAATATGCTGGACAACATCAAGGAAGATCTATACCAATGCAAAGTCTGTGAAAAATATGCCTTCTCCAAAGCATCCCAAATTAGTTATACCAGTTTCAATCACACAGCCCTTCAAAGTGCAGTCACTGGATAATATGGGACCAATGCCTGGCAACAACAAAGGCAAAAAGTACATTATCACAGCTATTGGCTATGTGACTAGGTGGCCTGTAGCACAGGCCACAAAAGAACACAAAGGAATAAATTTAAGACTGTTTATTGGCAAAGAGATCATAGCTAAGTTTGGAAAGCCTGAACTCCTGATTACAGACAGAGGAATCAAACTTAAAGCCATTGGCACCAATATCTACCTTTCCACAAATGGAATAAAACACATCATAGTCAGCCCCTATCACCCAAAAGCAAATAGAAGAGTAGAAAGACTAAAAGGCTCCCTAGTAGAATCCCTCAGTAAGTTATCTGCCAACAATTCAAAAGCCTGGGTTAACATGCTACCAACAGCACTTATGGTGTGCAGAACACAAGTTAACCGCAATACGGGTAAACGCCTGTATGAACTTGTATACTGACATAAAACCTCCATTCTTAGCACTACATCATGACCACATTTATATCTGCCTAAGAAAGTACCCAGTGATAATGACCTAGATGTACAATACACAAGGAAAGACCAAGAGTCTAAAGAAAAGGAAAGAGTTGAGAGAGAAACAATCTCTATCCAACAGAAACAGTTTCAAGTTGGGGATAAGATCTGGATTGTCAACCACAACTTGGACAAGTTGAAACCAGAATTAAGAGGACCCATAATAGTCATGGAGGCCAACCCTAATCATACCTATCACATTAAAGTAATTGGCTTTTTAATGATTTAAAACACATGCACCATGATCAACTCTGCATATGCAAAGCAAGAACTGCACAAAACAACTCATACATACCTGTCTCCAGCGCAAAACTGGATCAATATAAAGTCCAAATCCCTGACACTCTCAATAAAATTACTAAGGCTCCACCTTCCAGCACCCCAGGAGAGATTTTGCAACCTATTTGATTACAGCCTCTTGGGAAAGTAATTCCCCAAGTAATTCCCTGTCTAAGCATTAAATTGGCGGTACTCTTATTAATTGCCATCTAATACAGGAATCAAACCTTTCAAGTCCAAATGAAACATTATTAGGACAAGCCTCATGACTATCATGAAGTACATAGACAATATGTGGCTTTTCATGATACTATATAACCCTCTAAATTCATATCAATAAAGTATCATTATCTTCATAATTTTTCCCATTGTCTTGTTTATTATACTTCTCAGAAGTGTATAATTGACAATATGCAGAATCAAATAGGTACATGAGCCATTTTCAATCTGATTATTTAAACCTCTATTTTTTCTACTTAACTTTTGGCGGTTTGTATACCTTTCAGGGCTCAGAATAAGCCAGACAGTGTACTTTCATACTTGAATACATAAATTCAGAGAAATCATCTTTTAAACAAATATAAATGTATGAGATTAAAACCTCAATTCAGCCATATCAATTGTCAAATCCCAAGGCTAAGCAAACCTGAGAAACTTGCTAAAACACAACAAAATTACCAAACATGATTTTAATTGGCCAGAACTCCCCAGTATCAAAGGTGAAATAGACCCAATAAACCCCAAACCTCACAAATACCTGTAGAATATTAAAAATAGAAAATTGATTGCCTTAATTTCCTAATCTGAAACCTAAGGCATCAACCAGGAAAAAGCCCCAATATCAGCCAATAAGAGCTTATCTACAAGCCAAGCCCAGTTTTTCAGAAGACTATATAATAAAAAGTAACAATCCTTCTTGTTGGCATCCCCAAACAAACTTACGCCACCTTTATGAAGTTTAAGCAGTCAATTTTTTCAGAAGCTTATTGTCTTTTTACCTCCCTTGTTTTTCTAGTATTTTCAAATAGAAAAGATAAAAAATCTTGGTTTAAACTTGGAAATCTGAAAAAGGCCTTTTAATCTGCTCAAACTAAAGCTTTTTTTCTAAATTCTAAGCTAGGGATTTTGATCAAGAAGTTGATTCTTCCAACTTACCTCTGTTCCCCTCCAGGAAAATCCTTCATCCACTTAGTAAATTTTGTACAGACTTTTTCCTATCCAGCTTTCTATCAGTGTCAGTAATTCCATTTTATCCCCTCTCAAACCCAAGGTTTGAAGCAGGTTTGATCCTGGTCAAGATACTTGCTGGGCGCCAGTCCTGAGGACCAGGGGACCAGCTGACCATGTTTTTCTGGGATTAAATCTCCCAGTTTTTACCCACAGATTCTGTTGAGAGAAAAGAGCTTGGTAAAAAAATACCAGCAGTGGCCCATACTGAGCATCTTGATCACTTGCCTAATGATGGCAAGGAGACCCCATCATTTTCCTTATGATCCTGATGCCTGCCTTGGTAATCAATCAGAACCCTGTCTCTGAAGAAGGCGCTGACCAGCAAGTTTCCCCCAAGAATACTGATCTGGAACAGAAGGGTCACACAACTCTTCTGTTGGACTGTGCCAATTAACACCTGACCTGCGCCTGTGCTATTTTGATGTTCTCAAACACAGGTATCCTGCCCATCTGAATTTACATTTCCTGGTCTTATGATGACTCCCAATCAGTAAAGTTAAAGTCTGGAAGCAGGATACTATATGAGCCCCTAGACCCTGTGCCAGACTTTATTGCCATTCTGAAATAAAAGTGTATGAAATATTGATTCTCTATTTTTTCCCCATATTTTATTCTAGTCCTCTGTCATCTGGACATTACTCCTTCTGGTTTGTCAGCACCTCCACTCAGTTTTCTGTCCACCAGGTTCACTTTACAGACCCATACATTCTACAAAGTACCATCTGAAAGCTGAATTTAAGTATTACACCTCTGAAGAATTACTTTCATTTTATCCCCTGGACCACACTAAAGAGTTAACCTGGTTCACCTGTATAGGCATTTGGCACATAACAGAACCCCTCTGTTTAAAGATAAGTATAAATTCCTTTCTGTCTATCAGCTTGATATGGAACCCCCTCTCACACCCAAATCCATACACATGTATGCCTTTGATCTTCACCTGGATAATACCAAAAAGATATTTGAAACAGTGTACACCACCCTCTTGGGGGTGATTGACACTATAATTCCTGCTGCTGGTTCATGGTCCTGAATAAGACAATCTTTGTCCTAAAATTTCAAATCAGCACCAATCCTATGGCGGGCCTTACCACCCGTCTTGTGGCCTTCCCTATATCTGATTCTGGTAAACTGGATGCCCAAGGATGGCTCCCTGACAGATATGCTTTACTATTAAAAATTTTCACAGCAAGGATGATGTGTGCCATTCTCAGTTCTTTAGCAGGAAACCCTCTATATTCAAGGGCAGATATGTCTTTGAAGGCCTAATATATGACTGATGCCAGCCCCATAAGGTAAATTATAGTAGTATCCACGGGTCTCATGGATTCTATAATATAAAAACTTTCTCAGTGAGTCTCATTTTTGTCAAAAAAGTGAAAAATAACTTGCTTTAGTCATAGGGGTAGCTGGAAAAAGAAAAGGGGTTTATCAATAGACTTGCTTATCTGGTCCTTCTGGCTGGTTGAGGAAAGATCTGGGGGAACTTACTGTAGTAAAAGGGTTCAGGTAGATGGACTAATTCCTGAACCAACTTACCAGCATGAAATTGAAGGGATACCTGGCTTTATTTGATTATAGGGCTGTTATATCAGGCTGAAAAGATGCCTCTGGGACAGCTGAGACTTGCTATTGAATAGTAACAGCAAGATAAATGGAGTGGGATATTTTGAACCCCTGCAAGATTTAGCAATGATACTGTATAAGCTAACATGGCTTGTTAAAGGTTTTCAGCAAGGAAATTTTGGTCAGTTTTCTCAATGTCAGGGATCCACTCCTGGGGTAGGAGGGAAACTAAGTAGTTTAGAAGAGCATTGGGATGGAAGCTCACTAGAGAGGAGCCTAATGTAATACTAACCATCAAAGTTTTCACCAAGTAACCCCATAATTTATAGGAACCCAAGAACTGTAAGAGAGGGGGGCTAGAATAACAAATTCTGGCTCCCATCCTGGTGGTTGGTCCCACCAGGATGCCATCCAGTGCAGGACTGGAATGGCCGCTCAAAGAGGCCTCCCAAAAGAGGTCTTCCAAGAAAAGGGAATGAAATAGATGTCTAAGGCCATAACCAAAGCACCAGTAAGCAACCACAGAGAACAATCCCGGGTGGGAGGGATATCTGGATCCACAGTGGAAACTTGGTGCAGGGAGAGGAGGGAGTGACTTGAGACTATTGTAATTTTTATGATGTGCAAGTCCAAGGAAGGGGGTTCATCAGTCCCTGATTCTGTACAGGATGAAAGGTCCTCAGGATAAGGACCTGGCCAAGACAACTGGACAAGTGTGGTAAGAATGGTGGGAACCTGGGTTAAATGAAAGAAGGCATTGGAGAGCAGACCAGGGTTGGGAATAGAATTTTGGGCAACCAAGGAAAGTCTATTACAAATACCTGGGGTTGTGGTCCAGAACAACAGGAAGATGGGTACCATAGTCACCATAAATACTTTATACAAAGAAGACAACATTGTTGCAGACAAGGTTTTTAACCAAAACTTCTGGGAAGATAGACCTCAAGCACTAGGGCAATTCCAAGGGTTTGAACCAAGTTCAGATACTTTTAGATTAAATCTAAACAAAAAAACATGGATGGACGGGCAGCAGGGCTGGTGGGCAGCAGGGCAGACGGACCAGAGGAAAGCAGAAGGAGGGACAACAGCAGGAGTCAGGACAATATTCTTCATTACTTAATAAAACTTTAAAAGTACAAATAAATTTGCAAAATCAGGAGTTTTATTTAGTAATTGGAATTGGTAAGCAAGGGACCTGACGGCCCTTGCTTCCATTATATGCATAGGGGGATGATAGTGCTGGGAGTTTAAAAGAAAGGTTTTGGAAAGCAATCAAAAGGGAAGCCAGTTAAAAGTAATGGCCTAATCTTCCCATGGTCTGGGCCCAAGAAAATAGGAGCAGCTGACCTGGGTGTAAGAAACAGCCACCCAGTTGGCTAGGTGCATTCCAGGGACTCAGGGTGCACATTAATCCTAATACCTGTCTTTGACGTCACAACTGGGATGCTCCTGAAACCAATTAATTTGGGCCAAGGAACTCCTGGGCTGGAGGAATTGCTTGACCAGGATTCCACTGATTGTGGAATTTTATCCCCAATTTTCCCGGGCTGCGGGTTAACCAAGCCCTGTACAATGTGGCCCCCTGTTTTCTTGTTGTCCTGCTAATTGTTTCAAGAAAGGAAAACACCAAGAAAGCAAACAATCCAGCTGGATCAAATTCTCCTCCGCAGTTGGAGGGAACTCCAGTGAAGGGGAAGGGGTTTTGGCTGTGAAAGTCAGTACAAAACGCTTGTCCAAAGTGTGGGCCAGGTCCTCCAGGTTTTGAAGAGGCTTTGCCTGTGCACGGCCCACCTTTTTGATGGTCTGGGAAATATCCCTGTCCAGAGCTAACAGTGGGCCTTGGAACTTTACAACAATGGAGCAAATGAGTCAACCCATAGTATATTGCAACATAAATCAAGACATACCACAGATCTCCTGGAAAAATTACCGGGGGAGGCAAAGGAGAAGGAAAATAAGGTAGAGGATTTCTCAAATCACATTTAGGCAAGAACTGATGCTTGGTATAAAGATAATCCTAAGCCAAAGATTTTGTAGCATCTTTTACTCAAATATTGGAGGCAAATTTGCAACCTTCAGCTACAGGATATCATAAGACTAGGCAGAGCAGAAGCAGAAGGAGTTTTTGCTTCCAGGTCATCTGAAATTTTAATTTAGAAACTACTAATTCACAAAGTAAAAAAATTAGAAAGCCAAATTTATTGATTCAGAGAATTGAAGTTGTTAGAGCACTGGGTAAACTCCCAGTGCCTCTTACTAAATACTGGGAAGTTTGACTTGGGGAAGTGGAATAATGTATGGTGTAGTTTGAGGTGAGTAAATTACCAATGATTTGTTTGCTGCTTAGTATTTTGGTTTGACTGCTGCCATCAGGATTTCAGGATGCAGCTTGCAGCAGTCAAACCTTCTAGTTGAATCAAGAATTGCAAGTAATGAATGGAGAGCTGTTGGGGTGTCCAAGCTGAGAGAATGATTGGCAATTCATCTGTATTGTGATGTAGCTTCTTGGTGCTTGCATTATTCTTCTAGACACTCATTTCTGATTGTAAAATCTTATTGGTGGATTTAACTTCTCCTATACTTTGATTTGCTGATTGTTGCTTTTGTGGACTGTTTTTGAACCCAGCGGCTGTATAAATTGTTGTAGTTTTACAGCGCATGTTTTTGAATTCAAAAACCAAGGTAAGCTTTTGATTTCACTATTAACCAACAAGTTCTTCAATATAGCTGTTTTAATGCCGGCCAGAAGACCCAAGTTTGAATCCCAAAGTGAATCATAATCCTGAAAAAGCCTGGTAAACATCTCTTGACTTGTATGCAGTTTGGTCCCATTAATATTGTTAATAAACTGGTTGTTAAACACATAAGATTTCAAGGCCCCTAATTGATTGTTCCAAAGTAAAAAAATTATCTTAATTTCATGAATATGATCTAAAAGCCAATATTTCTGTTTCTTTTCCTCATAATCCATCAATATGTTTATGCTGGAAGGATTTTCAATCCTTACACTCAAATAATCCTGTCAGAAAGCTTAATCTTGAATTGACAATGAATCTATTTTTACTGATGGGTGATTCTACTTGCCTGGCTGGGGGTCTGAGGGGTCATCTACAGTGTTTAGGGGAATCAATCCATCATTTTTAGCCTTGTGGTATCTCTGGATTTGAATGGACATTAGTAACTCCTGATCCCCCATTCACTCAGATTTGGGAAGTTTGGCCAATCAAAATGTTTTATAGCCAGGGGCTTCACAATTTGGCACATTTACCAAGTTAGTTTGGCCCCAGTATTGAATACCTGACAGTATAGTGTAGGATTAGCAACTCCATAACTTTTATTTGGTTTAGAAGCCAATTGGTCAATTTTATAATAGGCCAGAGAAATACATTTTGGTAATAAAGTACCCTGCCTGGCCCGTTTTTGGCCCTGAAACTGCGGGAAAGGGGGGAAGTAGGTGCTAAAGGAAATTATGGAAAGTCAAGTTATAATCAGGAGGTCTAACTATTGAAGGGGGTGTCTTAGTAGAGCTCTTCAGCACTACTTGATCATATGCCTTGGGTCTTGAACCACAAATCCCCTGATTGAACTGTGGTGAGTTGCAACAAAAGACCTTTCTCCATGCTCTCAAAAGGGAGAAGCATTACCCAGTGAGAGCTCTTTTATCATACATTCAAAAAAGATAACCAGATTTCAAACTTGCTGGGGCAAGCCTAGGGATTATACAAACAAAATTGAGGATTAAATCTCACATAGTGAGCTAAATATATCCACTGGTTTTTTATACTAGGCAAGAAAAACCATAGCATCATTGGTTTAGGAGGTAAAGTAAAAACTAGGAGGTTTAGGTAAAAAACCATCATGCCTGTTTAGGCCTTTAAAAGCTTTCCCAGGTAGTGGGTTAATAATAAAAAATAAAGTTCTGGTGTTGAACTTTAACAAAAAAAGAGCAAACACCCCAGAAATGGGTCAAGAGTTTTACACAGGATTGGGTAGCTCTGGTTTCAGGTATTCTGAGGTGAGAGCAAGAGCAGATATTAAAGGAGGGTAGAAGCAACCAGGCAAGCTTCTTATATAACTCTGAATCCAAATTTAAGTTCATGAGCTTAACCTCAACATATCCTGGGTAAAAATTAATGAAATTGATACTGACTAACTAACTACTAATAGGGAGAATAGGAGCAGAAGCGCCAGGAGTCTCAGGGCTATATTAAACAATAAAAAGTGGGGAGGCTTCAAACCAAAGCTTGGGTGGATTAACTTTAAAAATCTGACCAGCAAGTACCCCAGGGTACCTTGTGTCAAAACAATAGGGTCAACCCCCCAGCAAGATTTCAACTAAACAGGGTTGTGACCCGCAACCTAACTTCCCAGTGACCCAAAGCCAAATGCAGAAGCTGACTCAAATTTCCAAATCCAGCAACATGACCAAAGGAAAATCCCTGTATGGTAGAGGTCTCAATTCAGTGCTTGGATCATTACAAGGATCAAGCCACCCCCATAACCATCCAACTAAGTGATCTCCATATGTTCCTAATATCTCAATTCACAGCAACTATAAAAATTCAATATCCTAATAAAGAATATTATCTTGTTTCCAATTATTTTTCCCCTTGTAACTCTGCTAAAACAGCATAGTTACAACACTTGCTGGGTATTTTTAAAGGGGATTAATATTGAATTTTGGGCCCCTTCCTAATGTGAGTTGGGAAGGCTTTCTGATTGGATGGAATAAAAGGGTTTCCAGATTTTGATGCAGGGACTGAAAGAGTTTCAACTGGAAACAGGCAGGGATCTGATGGGGTGTGAGACAGTTTGGCAGAGAAATCTGAATCCTGCAGATGATTGTGGTTAGAGATGGGGAGGGATCAGATTGGCTACAGGTATTCTCTTTCCAATAATCCCTAACTGTGACCCAGAAGCAGTTTAACTTGATTGGTGATCTTTGGGGGTTAGAGTGGACAGCCACAGGGAGCTATGATTATATTATATAACCAGGCCAGTAAGAACCTCCTTCCCACAGGGTGAGCCAAGCCCTCCCAGAAGTCCCAAGGTCTGGCAGGGATCTTTCTCAATTTCTTGTCTCAAACCAGGAATAGCATCCTATTCCAGGCCAGGGGATCCAAGAAAATTTCAAAGCCATGTACACTATCAAACCTTTCCAATCTGATCTTTAACAACTTTTTTCATGAGTGTAGAAAGGGTGGCCAGGGGTTGCCATGGTAAATTTAATGGCCCAGCATTTACATTTATCCTAGCCATCTAACAGCTGGTTTGGCCATACCCCCAGGGCAATGTGAGCCTGGTTGTACCCTGGTATGATATGGATCTTACTAAATATCTTCACCCCTTAATTTGTACCAGAATATCATCTATCATTGGCAGAGTGTACTTATTCTTTAATATAGCTTTGCTTGGGGTGTGAAAATATATAGCTAAGGGCAAGAAGTTATTCTCTTTATCAGCAAAAGTAAGCTATAAAATTATAAAGAGCCGGTGAGGGATATATAAAGCCCTTGCCCAGGGTGCTGGCAAGAAATTGTTGGAGAGTTTCATCCTCCTGAGGCAGAAAGCCATATAACCAGATATCATTTTATGTTAAGGAAAAATACTGTTTGATCTTGCCATAACCAATAGCGCTAGAGATGACTGGCCAAAGGCTAAATATCTTTGCAATCTGTAGAGTTTTCAGGGTCAAAACTCTAAGAGAAAGCTTACCCAAGATCAGAAAAGGGTCAAATGACTGAATCAAGTAAATGATAAGTTCAGAAAGTCCAATCCCTCAAAGAGAATAAAAGTTGCTGATGGGGGTACAGGTCCATACTCAAATTGGTCAGGGGCAGGAAGATCAGGGGCAGAGAAGTTTCCAAAGCCTGAGAAGTTAAGATCCCAAATTCATGCCCATCAATATGTGAAACACATATGACAAGGGAGCACCAGGCATCTGGAGCTTGGGTGGAAGTATCAGAGATTTAACTGCTTATACCATGAAAGCTAAGGTATTTATTAGGTATGCCATATGCTATACAGATCCTTCAGCTTGCCTTGGAGGCCAGCCTCTAATTGGCTGAGTTTGGGCTTCTTGGGAACTTCAAACGGTGTCAAATGGCACAATCTGCAAGTATGACATCCTGAAACATTGTTTGGCTGTGTTCTTTTGCAAAAATAGGCCCAGTTACACCGTGTAGGCTTTTTAAAGCCTTTTACAGGTGATTTTCTTTAAAATCCCCGCCCAACAGCTGTCACGGTAGGTTCCATCATGCCAGGTATTATCTGCCCAAGCAAGAAGGCTCAAAAAGCCAGAAAACCTTTATCAAAATTGACCAAGTTAACGGATTTAAATCAAACAGCTAATCAAAAATGGGTTATGGCTGCTCCAGTCTGTCAGCTGAAACCGGTTCCCCTTTTCAAATTGACATTGATAAATTGGCGTAATTTGAGGGTCACCCAATATGAGCTTGTCAAACAGCATGGTTGTCAGAAACTAATTATACAAGGGTTCTTTGCAACCTGGACCAGATACTTACTTGACAATGCGGAATGAATAGGAGGTCAAGACTCAGGTGGTATTGCTTAGTCAATTTTTCTGATATATATTGAATAATTTTCACTGTTTCAACTCTAAGAGTTGAGTCCTCCTAAAATTTTACTCAATAAAAATCATTTATCCCAAGTTCTAATTTACTTTTTAAAAATGCATCCTGTGATTGGGTTGTTACAATATATTCCGTACAATCTGATTCTTGACAGAATCATTTCTGGAAGATGGGATCCTGCAGTCGGAACTTTGTCGTCGGTGCCGCCCAATGTTAATTTTGCGCCAGCCAATTTTGCAGCTCCTCCCCCATTCTTGAAACTGAAAATTGTGTAGCCTCCCAATGTCCAGAATTTTACTCTGGAGATTTGTTGATGTTGTCTCAGGCCATTTATCTTGGGCTACTTTGGTTAGGATTAATGGTTCTGCTTAATTCTGGTATTACAATTGGAAATTTTACAAAAAGATATTTGAAGCCACGTTGGTGGTTAATCATTAATTCTATGTGGATTTGGGTGGTAATTCCCCATCACTTAGAAACGGCTTCATACTATCCCGCAATTTCTGTCACAACAGCCAGTCTAGCCAAACCCAGCTCTTGCCAATGGTGAGGCTTGAACCTTAGAACTATTTATCCTTTGTGTTTAAACTTTGAGCTCCATCTTTCTGGTGTCTGAGGTGATCTAAGCCGGTGAGGTCAGGAACTACCATGTCAGCTGTACCTGATACACATTATATATCTTTTCAAGGGCTCTGCTGAACATATCCTTAACGCTTTGAGAAGCTTTCTTGGCCCAGTGGGGGTTTGGAAGGGGATTGTACCTTTGTTGCTGATGGGATGGATTTTAATAGACGCTGCTGGAGGTCAGTGGGACTCCTTGAAGCGTAAAAAAAATCTGGTATGGGCTCAAACCATAAATCTACACATCTCCCCAGGCCTCCACTTCAACCCTCACCAAATGCTTGGGGATCTCTACTGGATTGTGTTAGGATGTCTATCTAAAGATTTACCAAGAAATTCCAAGAAGAGCCCCCCACAATATTGCTTGCAGACTTCTTTCTCTAAAAGGATCCACCAAGAAGGCACCAGGGTTAGATATTGTGCGCAAAAGCAACTGGGAGCAGTGCTGCATACCTCCAAGATAGATCCCTCAATTCCAGCTGGGCCAGGTTTCCTGCAGCCTCTTATATCCAAAGCTTGTCCAGATTTCCTGGCTCAAAAACACACCCTCCGGGAATTGGGAAGTAAAAAAAAAAAAACCACCCCACCACCAAAAAAAATCTTTTCCCCACCCACCCCCAATTCAATGCTACACCCTCCTGTTGCCAAAGAAGAGCAAGCAAACCCACCCACACAACAACCAAACCCAAAACAAACTAAAATTTTTTTTAAAATATAAAAAAATTTTTATCCCTCTTGCTTCTTTAAGGTTTGTTATTAATTTCGCAAACAATCCCAACCAATCATAAAAATTTTTAAACATACATCTGAAAATTTCCCAAATTTCAAAAAACAAAACCAACCAAAAAACACCACAAAAACTCAAACAATCCCCCCCCCTACCCCCCCCCCCCCCCCCCCCCCCACAATTTTCCTTCGGTTCTCTTGGCTCCTCCGTTATTCCCAACATTAAAAATTCCCTATCTAATTTTCTTTTCCCCCTATAAATTCCAACATAAATTTCAACATCCCAAGCTTAACCCAATCAAATTGCACGCTTAAAGTGCGCCATTTCGTTCCCTACCCCAAAAAACCCTCCCCAACCAATCCGGACGAACCTCAAAAACTCACCACCAACCTCCCCCCCAAAACCCCCAAACCCGTCAAAACCTTTACAAAATATCTTGTCTCCTTTTGTGAATACCCCAACATACCAATACAATAGTTCCCCCTAATTTGTCCCCCCCAACAACCCATCCCCACAACAACTAACCCCATGAAAAAAAAGCCACCAAAATCCCCCCCCACAAACAAACCCCCCATGCCTCAAGGCCAAAAAGAAACACCAAAAAAAGAAAAAACACCCAAACAATGCAAACAAACCCCCAACCCCCCCATCCTCCCATTCACAAACAACCCCCCAAATAAAGATCCCCAACCAACCGGAGGACCGCCCGACAAAAAAAGGAGCACCGAAAAAAAGACACGAAAACCAACCCAACCCGTCCCCCCCTAACTCCAACACCAAAAACAACCCATACAACTATCCCCAATAATTACCCACCATGGCCCGGGCACCACCCACCAACAAAGGGACAGACCAAACCAAAGGCCCAACCAACCCGCCCCCAAACCCTCCCCCATCACCTAAATCAAACAACCCCCAAATAAAATAAGCCCCCACCACAAGCAAAAACACCACAGGAACAGGCGAGAACAGACAAAACACCCCAAGAACAAACATCAAGAAAACAAACCCCCCCAAACACACACCACCCACCAAAATTCAATTCCAAAAACAACAACAACCACAAAACAGCCACAAATCAAAAAAACAATCACGAAAGTAAATGCAAGGATTTTTGGAAAATAACCCCAAACCCAACCCCCCCCCAAAATACCCCCCCAAACAATGACCCCACAATACCCCCCTCACCCCTCCAACCCCCCACCAAAACCTCCCCATAATATTCCCCCCCAAACACCCCCCCATTCTCCCCCCGCTCCTATCCCCCGACCCACCCCCCAACGACCACCCAAACATTAAAAAATCAACTCCAATTCAAAAAACCCTGCCCAAAACCTGGTTGCCCTTCACTCAACAACAACTAAACCACCCAACACTTTCCTCTCCCCACAACCCCCCCCCCCACCCAACCCCATCCCCCCACACCCACAACAACACCCAACCCCCCAACCCCCCCCAACCCCACAACCCCACCAACCCCAAACACACCCAACCCCCAACAACACCCCCAAAATCCAAACCCCCCCCAAATTCACCACCTTTCCCCCCCCCCAAAAAGAACCACAACACCACCAGAGGACCAACCCAAAAAACCAAGTCCAAACAAACCCCAATTCCCCCCAAATCACCCCCTTTCCCCCCCCCAAACCACAAAACAAACCCAATCACACCAGAAAATCAACCCACACAACCCGTAGCCCGGGCCCCTACGTCCATACCCTTCCTCCCCCAAACCAACAAAAAAACAAACAACACAGCAAACAACACAAACCCCCCCCGAACCCAACAACCCCCCCCCCAACCCCCCCACCACCCCCCACAACCCAAAAACACCTTCCACCACAAATAAACCACCCCCACCAAAAAAAAAATCAAAAAAAACAACCAAAAAAAAACACCCACAACAAACCCCACCACCAACCCAACCAAGACAAAAAAGCAGAGGAGGAAGGTAACCCACGAGAGTAACCGACTGCCAGAGGGCGGAAACCCAACAAGCCCAATGGGGCCCAATGAGCCATGGTGGACAAGACTTCTCCCCCCTTCCCCAATCCCCAAACCACCAAACAACCAACACCACCAACCCCAAAACCAACGCCCAACACCCAATTCTCTCTTCATAATAATTTGAGAACAGGTTAAAGTAAAAAAAACAACACCCAACCCCCAACCACAATCCCTTCGGCCCCCCCCAACCCCAATTGTCCCAATCCTACCTAGGCCAACCAAAGGAGAGGCAAAACACACCACCCACAACAACAAAAAAAACCAAAACCACCAAACTAAAAACAATAACTCTTATTAAATAAAATTACAACCTTTCCCCCCCCCCCCCCTCTTTTGAGTGATATAATATTTTGGTGTTATATA
Source organism: Entomophthora muscae (assembly GCA_014839935.2). NCBI lineage: Eukaryota > Fungi > Entomophthoromycota > Entomophthoromycetes > Entomophthorales > Entomophthoraceae > Entomophthora > Entomophthora muscae. Next base: position 102,353 of record QTSX02001596.1, read on the forward strand.
AAAAATCAAACCAAACCACCAAACCAATCACTGACGAAATAAATTCTTTTCCCGCAATCAAAAAAAAAAAAAATGCATAACCAAAACAAAAATAAAAAAAATTACAAAAAAATAACATATCTCTTCCCCTCCCCCCCCCCCCCCCCCCCCCCCTACCCCTAACCCCCCCTCTTCCTGTTCTGTTCTCGCCCCCCCCAAACCAAACAAATAAATAAATCTTTTCCCCCCCCCCTCCCCCCCAAAAAAAAATCCAAAAAAAATTTCAAAATCCCAAATTTGCAGAATTGAAGTGAGCCTAAGGGGAGGCTAAACTTAAACATACTTCCTCATATTATTAGTTAATTTTTTTGGGGTGTTCAACCTTCCACCCCTATTCCATTACCTCCCTTGAATGGGTGCAGGAGCTGTAAAGGACTCTGCTTTGATATAATCTGACCTAAAAATGATTAAAACTGGTAAATAACTTTGACCATAAGGGTTTACCTGCTGCATTTTGGGGTTCAGCTGATTTTACCCTTGGTCTCCTGGGATAGTTGGGGACGGCCTCCTAGTTGCTGCTGGAACCGTGAGCTATTTACGGTTGGGGGCAAGGTTGAATTTCCTGCTGGTTGGTGTAAGGTCTCATAGTTTGGGGGAGGTGTTTTTAAATTAAAGTTTTTAACCCAGTTTTTTTTTTTTTATTTGATAAAAAATTTAGGTAAGGTTTGTAGTAACAACTGGACTAGGGATTCTAGAGTTTTTAGGAAGTAAATAAGGGCTGAGAGGTTGATTAAACCTAAGAAAATAAAATAGAGTCAGTTTTATTCTTTTGTTTAATAATAATTTTTATTTTGGGTTTGGGATTGCTCACCTTGAGTTTGAAGATTAAAACTATTCACATTCTAGTTTTTTATTATATTAAATATCTTATTTAATAAAATATTAAGTAATAAGATTCAATATATAAATTAAAATACTAAAAATATTATAATAAATGAAACATAAGCCCCAATACTTTTTAGTGGTTTTTGGGGTGTTTGTAAAAAAATTTCGATTTGAGTTAATTTGGAATTATTTATTGCTTTTATTTGTATGTATATTGAGTGGTATAAATGAAGGTGGTTTGGAAGGGTTGGTGTTTAGGGGGGGTTGGTGTGTGGTGTTGTGAGATATAATTGTTCTAGTTAAATTAATTTAAAAAGGATTTAGTAGATTTAAAGGTATTGGGAGATGCGTTGGTTGCTTGGCGTAATTTATTTGAGTGGAAGAGCGGGGGGGGATCCAAGAAAGGGGGGGCAAAGGGGTAAAGTAAGTCCCATTTATAAATGTGCCAGGTTGAGAATTGCGATTAGGTGTTGTTTTCTTTTTAAAATTGTCCCACCTTGGAAAAGTTTTGAAGTTTAAGTATTTTCTTGAATAAAAGTTAACTGTTAAAAATATAAATTAAACTTTAAAATAGAGGAAGGTGTGGAGGAGAGGAGGGGATTAGGTGAATTTGTTTGTTTTTGTATTAATTTGTTTGTAAATTGGTCTAGTGTTGCTAAAATAGTTTGGTGCTACTAAAAATAAAATAAAAGGGGAAAGAAAAAAAAAAAAAAAAAAAAAAATTGGCCCCAGTGCTCACCCAGATCCCAACCGGCCCCTGCAGGTCTGGCCAGATGTGCTGTGAATGGTGCTATAAATGCCATTTCAGTACAGTGGGCAGATTGAAATTTTGCAAAGGCTGGGCTGGGTTTGATTCCCACTTCAACAGTTGCACATACCTTTTGGATGGGTTGGCTGGAATGTTCCTACATTCTGGCCCACACCCTCAATTGTTATGATCCCAGTATGGGCTCAAACCCAACTGGCTCCATTGTCTATCTTATGACTGACTCCCCTCCCCATCTACTGTACATGTAGACCTCTTGCTCTGAATAAAGACAGGTCTATCCATGTCTGTATTGGCCTTTATGATCTTCAAGCAGATCCTTACCGCGCCCCATCTATTGTACATGTAGGACTCTTGCTTGGAACAAAAACAGGTCTATTCACATCTTTATTGGATGTTATGATCTTCAAGTGGACCCTTCCAATTTCCCTGAAAGGAAGCTCTCTTTTATTGTCCCAGGAAATTAAGGTATGTCCCCTTTACTTTGCCAGGAAGTCTGACCCCCAGCTAGATTTGGACCTCAACCCTCTTGCAATAAAGGTCTTCTGCCCTGTCTGCTTGGAAGTTGTCCCTGAGAGTTGAACATGGTGAGGTTTTCAGTTGAATTAGGGCAACTGCCAGGCCTGATTGTCTGGAGATCCCACCCCCACCATCACCAGTGTTGCCGGGCTAACCCTGCCCTATTGGGATGGCCTCTTGTTCTAGGCGTATCTGACTGAACTGACTCAATTCTCAGGGCCACCCTGTGGTAAATTATTGCAGAGGTTAAAAAAGCATGTCTCCTTGCTTCAACAACACTATACTTCTACATCCTCTCTCTCAACTCCTACCTGTAGTTGTTATATCTAGCAACTTTGGATGGTGGGGTTACCTTTCCCTCCCCTCTCAAATTTCCAAGTCTCCTCCCCTTCATCTATCTTCACCCTTGGACTTGGCAGAGGGCTGGGATCATGTAAGGCTACATCCCAGGGGAGATTTTCTGGAGACTTGCCTACCCAGAGTTTGGTTGGTTGGGATCCCACCCAGGTTTGAGAAATGAGTGAGGATTTTATAAGAGTTTATTGGGGGCGGTAGAAATAGTGCTCCAGCCCTAGGGGGTTGGGGGATTTAATGCTTTGCTGCCATTGGATTGGCTGGCCGGTCCATGGAGGAAGCTCTGACTATGGTTAAGCCCAGCGAGTTACATCCATATACAGCCAACGGTCCCAGAAGTTGAACCTGGGACCAGGTTGGGATGCTTTTTTGTACCCCTTCCAAGAGCGGATACTGGGGCTGGTGAGTGGATCCAAGGTTAACTGTATCCAGTTAGCTGAGTACAGGTGAAGGTGATAATCTTGGATATGGATATCAATAATGCTGCTGTGATGATTGGAAGTACCAAGGTTTGATTCTGGGGTATAGTATGTTGGGTAGGGTCTTGGTTGGTTGGGGTTTAATAAATACATGTTTTTAACAGGGGGGGTGAATAATAGTTCTATGATATCAAGTTAGTTATGCAGTTTGATGGGATATCTTTAGTGATGGCTGTAATGGGATGCAATCCAATTATTGTTTGAGGGATTGGTTCGTTAAGACTCGAGTTGGTGGGGACCGAGTCAAGGATAAAAGAAGATCAGCTGAGCATTAAATGCCAAGGGTAGACCCTCTCCATGTACTTATGCTGAGTTCACGCATCTACGTGGACAATTGCTTTAGCCTGGTGGGCCTTGGGTTCGCTCGCCGATCACCTCGACCTAATAAAATTTATATTAACGCGCTGGATTCGCATGCTGGGGTGGCATGGTTGAATAATGGCAGCTGGAGATGGCATGGCTAATTTTAATGTAGAATTGGATGATTAGTGAAATGGCAAAATCCATTGTATATGGGTGAGACGTGACTAGGGCCGAAATAATTTAGTTGTGAAATAAAATGTTTAAAATGAATATTTATATTGAAAAAGTTATGCCATTCCAAACTAGCGAGGTGGTGCTTGGCATGGGCTGGTATTAAAAGGTAGTAATAGTTTTAATTTAAACTTAAAATAGGATTTATTTGGGCGATGCATGACTGAATAAGGCATGTGAATTAGTTTGGAAGGGTATAAAGGGGAAGGGGTGGGAAGGGAAAAGTTGTGAAATGAAAATTAATGTTCTTGTGGCTTTGATGGTGGGAGTGGGCGCGGTGCCTAACCACGGCTTGGAGAGACGGTTCCTTCTCTGGAAGCTGAAGAAGCTTGCCATGCTTAACGCTGCCAACGCAAATAACAATGCTAATGACAATGCAAACAACAACGACAACACGAACATCAACATCAACAACAACGCCAATAGCAACGCCAACAGCGCAAACAACGCCAATGCCGCAAGCAATGCAAACAGTGCAAGCAGTGGCGGCAGCAATATCTTTACCAGCTGCTACAATGGAAACTGCGTCACTTGTACTCCCAGTCCCAATAGAAACTGCAATCCACCCCGCAGTCCTCCATCGTGCATCCCTGGCCCCAATGGAAACTGCAATCCTCCCCGTAGCCCTCCATCGTGCATCCCGGATCCTGATGGCTACTGCTATCCCCCTGGATGCTCCGGTGGCAACTGTGGTTCTCCTCGCCGATCTAGAGGCTGCAACCCAGCATTTGATTCTTCCTGTAATGCTGGAGGACAATACGGTGGATACTACCAAGGATACATGGGCAACCGTGGTTCCCCACGCCGATCTAGAGGCTGCAATCCAGCATATGATTCTTCCTGTAATGTGGGAGGGCAATACGGTGGATATGACCAAGGATACGCGGGCAACCGCGGTCGCCGCCACAGAGCACCTCCCCGCGCCCCATCCACAAGCACCCGGACCGACTATTTTGAGGACAGATATGAAGGCCGCGGGGGAGAGCCTGGTGAAAGGTTCGCCGGAAGAGGCAACCGGGGACCTGGAGGAAGATTTTCCCAAGGAGGAAGCTCTCCTGCGGGCACAGGAAACTTTGGTCGGGCCGGAGTATCGGGCTCTTTACAAGCCAAGGCAGGTACCAATGCCAAGACAGGGTCCAGCAGCGACACCAAAGTCAGCAACCAATCTTCCAAGGAGAACAACATCAACATCCAGAACACCTTCCCCAAGCAACCCTCGGTTCCTACAAAGATCATTGTCAACAACTACATTACCAACGACGCAAAGCAGAACAGCAGGCTGCAAGCTAGCCTCAACAACTCCCCCAAATCCAAGACTTACGCTCCTTCTGGCCGCCAGCAAGTGGTGACTGAGAAAATCACTTCTGAAGAAGGTGGTTTACTAAATACTCCCAAAGCTGGATCTTCCTCAATCACCACCACCGAAGATGTTACTGAGGAGGGTGGTAATGAAGGCGGGCCCAGTGCCAATAGTTCAGGCGGCAATGAAGGCGGTCCCAATGTCAACAGTTCTGGTTGTGAAGGATGTAATGACAACAGTGCAAGCTGCAAAAGGTGCGGCGTCAGCAGCTCCGGCGGCGATAAAGGTGGTCCCATTGGCAACAGTTCAGGTTGTGAAGGATGCAATGGCAACAGTGGAGGCTGCAAACGATGTGGTGTCAACGGCAACAGCTCCGGCGGCGATACGCCAGCTGGAGTGGAATACAGTCCTGAAGGCAGGGGGTCAAGCGGAAATATGCCGCAAGCAGGAGGATCCATAAAAACACCCCAAGAAAAAACTACTACCACTTTTACCACCGAGGAGGAGGAGATAGCTGAACGAGGAGACGAACAAAACTCTGAGAAAACAAGTGCCATTGAAGAGTCCAGAAATAGCCAATACAATGAAGAATCAGTCACAGCAGACAGTCAAGGGGGAGAATCCAACACAGCCGCTTCAGAAGGAACTAACACTTCCCAAGGCCAACCTGAATACCAGGCACCCAGCCAATCCACAGGCCAAACTGGTTATGAAACCCCTATCACAACCGAGAGCTCTGGCGGTACCGACACTCCAGCTGAAACACCTTCCTACACCACCAAGAGCCCCACATACTAGCCACCCACTTAGAAATAATAAACTTATCACATCTAATAACTCTTACACCAACACCCAATCTAAACTATACAAAAAACATATCTATTATCACAGCATCTTTGACTCCTTCCCTCAAACCGAAATCCCTCCATTGAAACAACCCCAAGTAATTCACTCCTGCTGGCTGGTGAACCTACCAGGTATCCCCAGGGATGTAAGCCGCTTGGCCTTTTCAACAGCTGCTGTACTAAAGCCTGTTATCGACCATCCCCAACAAATCCCTGCTTCCCAAGCATAAGCAAGATACTGCTCAGATCAAGGTAACTGTTTTATTGATGAGCCTAAACAGGAGGAGACCAAATTGCTTAAAATAATAGAGCAGTGATGGCTTTCATACCCAGCTCCAGGATGAGGAGATGGTAACAAACCATGTTTAAGCAAGATCATCTCATACCTACAAACCTGAGTTATATCGTCCAGGATAAGATCTCAAACTCCTGGATCAAGGGCTTTTGGCCGCCACCAGCCAGGACTTGAGTTCTCCACCCAGATACCAATTGGAGAAACATGATAAATTTCCGGCTAATTTGGGAACCCTTGATCATCTGGTACAGCTGGGTACTAGGGGGACTAAGAGGGACTACTTATCAAGTAGGCCATAGCCCAAACTAACCCACACCATGGACGCTGCCATTGACACATCTGGGCACATAGCTGTATGCATTGCACACAGAGTACACAAATGACACTTCATCAATTTGCTAGAGTTTTATAGCACCCCTGCCCATTAGCACAGTGGGCACTTTGGCATACTTAGGGGGGCCCTGATGTCTGTTGGGCTATCCCAGATGTATGAAGATACCCCAAGTTTTTTTTTTCAGGAAAGCCTTGATCCTCCAACCCCCAGTATTGAAATTGAATCAAGGCCGCAGTTAAAGAAACCGGGGTGACCTTGGCCTGTACATCTGCCAGCTAAAGATGGCTGTTCTAGGCAATCCCGGGTTCATTGCCCAGACCTGCCCCTCATTCAGGACAGCTGACCCCCACTTGGGCCTCTCTGTAACAAGAACTCTACCAGTCTTTAGCCAGTTGGTGTACAGCCTAGGGGCTGATCTTCCCAATCCACCAATGGTTGCTGCAACATTCCTTTTGTAGCTGCAGGGATCTGGTATAAGCTTTATGAGGTTCTGTGCTCAGGGTCTAGGATCCCAATGCAGTCAGGGTTCTGGAGGTAGGGGTCAGCTTATCAGGCTCTCCTTGGCACCCAGCCTAAACACTTGGCTTTAAGATGCTGTGACCTCTTTGAGCTCTGGCTGCCCCTTCACATTTTGATAACACTGTGGCCCTTGTTGGAATCTTGCCCTACACTGTCCCTCACATCAGGCTTGTATGTGGGATCCAGAGTAGGTTTCACACCCTCTACTATCCTAAAAGGAACACCATCTTGGTAGGGTACGTATCCATCCCTTCAGCACACCCTTTCAGCAATAGTGATGCTGCTCACCTTTTCTAGCGGTGGTGGCTGGGTTGGCCTTCCTGGATATCTTTATATATTCCATATTAATCCTACCTGCCCATCCATCCTGGTTAACCTGAGCTTTTTTTGCTGGATCTACCTGTCTTGGGCTCCATCCACTGGTTTGGATCCACTGGCATCTCCCATATCTTGGACTATCCCAACTATCTCCCTCAGCCTGCAGGTGGATCCATGCCTACAGTGTACTCTACCACCCCCATGGCTCTGGTGGTGGGGGAGGTTCATCTTGATATAAGGTCAAGGTATAGAACAAAGCTGTATTGCCTTGGCTATACAACCAATTTATGCTGATCTGTACCCGTCTAAATTTAGCGGCATAAGGTCTTGTAGCCGGTACTGTTCATTTCAACCAGGGGTTAAGGGGTATATCTGATATTCTAAGTTGTAGTTGTGAAACTTTAACAATACTTATTGATATATTTAGGCTATCTGATCACTCTCACCCAAGAATGGACGCTCAGAAAGTTATGCCTCTGGTTCATGATATAGGTTTTATGGTCCCATGAGATATGCTGCTAGAAGTGTGAGGTCTGGTTTGTATAGATGTTTGGTTTTTTGTTATCTGGTTTGGATCCTATGGAGGCTTTCTGGCAGGCTGAGTTTTTCACTTCCCTGGTTAGGTTGTACTTGCCAGGGCTGGGGTTTAAGTCCTGTTGCAACATCTTTGATTACTCCCTCTCAGGGAATCAACACCCTGAGTAGTTCACCAAATGAATCACCAATTAGTTCACTGAATGAGTCACCAAATGGCTCACCAGCTAATCATTCAACCATCTATTACAGGGATCAAACAATCCAGATCCTAAGCAGAACACAGCTTGAATAAGCCTGGTGGCTTATGAGGAACATTGCTCAGATAAGCCCCATCATGACATATATGGACAGTATGTGGCTTCCCATGATACTATACAATACTCTATATTCATATCAAATGAAGTATATTTCTCTTCTTAATTTTCCCCTTTTCTGTGTTTATTATACTTCCCAGAAGTATATACTCAACAGTGGTAGCACAGGTAGATTATCCACACCTACGCAACTTTAAGGAAGAGTTCCTCCTAAGAAAAGGATCCAGCAAATGGCCCTCCCCGCAGGTTGGAGAGATTACAGAGAAGGACAGGATGTGCCTGCAGGCTTTGTCATCTTCCACAACACCCTTGTCCCCATCAAACAGTACAATCTTCTCCACCCTGGTAAACCCCTGAACCTTCCTCCAACTGCTGCAACCCTGCAGGTGCCCAAGATACCCAGTATTGTTTTTCAACACCTACGCTATGCAGAAATTGGGACATCCCCAGGGTTCCACTGGGAAAATGCCCCCCTCTAGATGAACATCACACAAAGCAAATTTACCCAAGTGGACCACACCCATAGACTCTGGGCCAGTGAAGTTGCCCTCCCTGTCATGGGGACTGCCTCACATTTTGTAAGTGAATGGCTAGAACAACACCCCGCTCAGAAGGAAAACTGGGAGGTGTTCAAAGCCGAGTTCTCAAAAGTTTTCCATGAAAGGCTTTGGCATGGTGATCATGACAGAACTCAGAACCTTTGATGTGACAGGAGCAATCAAGGATTACATTGCAGCATGCAAAGACTTACCTGACTGAGCTCCCCACACCATCAACTTTGGTGAGCCTGGACCATGACTAGACTTCTACAATGGCCTCCCCACACACATTAGATGTCAGTTTGATATCACCTGCAACAAGAACCTTGAGGAGGTGTTCTTGGAAGGGAAGCACGCAGCGCAAAAGTCTGACAACCTACATGTGACAAACAAACAGAAGGAGAGCCCCATAGTAGAGAAGGACCCTTGACCTAATAAGCAAAACAACTGAGCCAACAATGGCCATCCTCCAAAGGGGAATCCCACTGCACAAACCAACCAGGCAAGCACTGAAGATACTTTGAGGAGGGAAATCTCAGGGGAGTGCTTAGGCAAGCTGCCCTCTCCCACTCTACAAGACTTGTACAGGGATCAAGAGGTGGATTCAATTACCATGATCCAAGTACCCACCAGCAATCTGCTACTGTTTGCCGCCCAAACAGGAAATGAACTCCCCACTTATCCCTTCTGCTTTAACAGATATTGGGGCACGGCACTATTTGACACTGGAGCAGACCAATCCCCTGTTACCATGAAATTTGCCAACCTCATGAAATTACCCACAATCCAAAGCAACATCAAGAGAGTTGTTGTGGCAGATGACAAAAGCACACCAGTCACTAAAGAAGCAACCCCTTCCTGTGCCTAAATTGGAGGCATGCAGGCTATGCTCAGTGGCCCTATCATACCAATCCTTGAGTATAATGTTCTACTTGGCTTAGATTGGATGATAAAGACCAAACCTCACATTGACTGGGATAGCCCTACCCATACCATTCAACAAGGCCAAGCACACAACCATGTTTACCCAACTCATCTTGACACTCTTATGAGGGACCACATGTTTGTGAAAATCATGGAAGCAGAAGAGGAAACAGATCCTAGCAAAATCAGTTAAACACCTTCAAGTATGAGGTTATTCACTAAAAGTACGGAAGCCAGACGTGAGAAAGACTACATCCAAGAAAAGCTGATCAGTGAGTTCCCCTCTGTCTTCCAAGAAGCCTTAACAGGCTTAACACCCAAATGTGGCATACAACAAAAAATCAACCTCAAGGGAAGTGTACCAAAGGCACACCCTATCTATTTTCTGACACCCAAAGAAGACAATGCCTTGAAAGCCTATCTGGAAAAAGCCCTCGAAAAAGGCCTCATCAAACCTTCAAAATCGCCTTTTGGTGCCACTGTCTTCTTTGTAGCAAAGAAAGACGGAGGACTCTGCCTAGTCACAGACTACAGGGCGCTTAATGAGGTCACAATTAAGAACAGATATCCCCTTCCCCTGATCAATGACCTTTTTGAAGCCCTGAGGAGGGGTCCCAAATCTTCACAAAAATTGCTCTGCCAGCAGGCTATTACTAAATCTGCATGAAACCTGAAGACATTCTAAAGACCACATTCAGAACCAAGTACAGGTCCTTTGAATGTGTTTTTCTCAATTTCAGTATGAAAAACGCGCCCAGCACCTTTGTGACTTTCATGAACAAGGTTTCAAAGAACACATTGGAAAATAAGCAATCATCTACCTAGACAACTTCCTCATCTATAGCCCAACCTTAAAACAATGCTGGGAAGTTGTCCACCTGGTCCTCTGCACCCTTAAAGAAAACCAACTCATTGCCAAACCTTCAAAGGGTGACTTCTTCTTGTTGGAACTTCCATTCCTTGGCCACATTATCAGCAAGGACATAATCAAACCAGACCCAGACAAGATACACCCCACAAATGAAATGCCAGCCCCAAGAAATAAGAGTGAACTCTGCACATTCCTTGGAATGGTGGCCCATGTAAGAATGTTTATCCCTGACTGAGGTGCCCTAATAACCCTCCTGTCTGCCATCACAGACAAAACAACCAAGTTTGTCTGGACACCACTACATGATCAACACTTTCACCAACTAAAGGAACACATGGTCACCACCCCATCCTTCAACATCTGAATTGCAAGGGAGTCTATGAACTAGAAACTGATGCTTCTGATTACGCCATTGGAGAAGTACTCTGTATCCAAACGGCAGAAAAAGACTTCCTCCTGTGGAGTACAAGTCAAGGAAGCTATCTGACAGCAAACAAAGATACCCCATGCACAACAAGGAGTTGGTAGCCATCATACACTACCTCATGAAGTGACAATGCTATCTAGAAGGAGCCTAAACGTTCAAAGTCCTCACCAACCACAAATTTTTGATATTCTTCAAGACACTGCAACACTTATCAAGAAGACAAGCTGAATGGATGAGCCTGATACAGAGATACCCAATGCAAATTGAATACAAGCCAGGCAAGGAAATGCTTACTGCAGATGCCCTATCAAGGTTGTACAGTAAACATGTATGCGCCAATGGGGACCCTGATTGGCCCATGTTGATCATGGGAAATGTTCAAGAAGGGTTCCCACCTGGCACCCCAATGGTCATCCAAGAGAAGGTCCTTAATAACAAACCTCTGTTCAAAAATGTGTATGGCACATTACACCAAATACTCCCAAAAAGGACACCGTACCTTACGTCCTGTCAGCGCAAAAGATTGACACAATCCTCCAATATCACATAGCCTGGGGCACACCTGTAGTGAAAACTTACATGAATATCTCAAGACACGCTACTGGTGGCCCAACATTCTAGATGATATCAGGGAAGTATCAGAACAATGCAAAGTCTCTGAGAAGTACGCCCAAACCAAGGCACCACCCAAGTCAGTAATACCAGTATTCATCACACAACACTTCAAGGTGTTGTTGCTGGATATTGTGGGACCAATTCCTGTCAAGAACAAAGGCAAAAAGTACATCATGACAGCTATTGGCTATGCAACCAGATGGCCTGTGGCACAAGCTACAAAGGAACGCAAAGGCAATGATGGGAGACAATTTATTGGGAAAGAGATCATAGCCAAGTTTGGAAAACATGACTTCCTGATCACAGATGGAGGCACCAAACTTAACGTCATCAACACCAATATCTACCTTGCCAAAAACAGAATAAGACACACCACAGCCAGCCCTTACCACCCACAAGCAAATGGACAAGTAGAACAAATAAACAGCTCACTAGTGAAAGCCCTCAGTGTCAGGAAGCCAGTCGTAAGTAGAGGCCTTGGGCGGCTCAGGGTGAGGTACAGCCGAGCCGGCGGGTAGGGCCCACCATAGAATGGGTGCTAACTTGATAATATAAGATACAGATCACCTGAGTAAGGACCAAGGTCCGGAGTTGAGGACCATGGAATCTACCAGTCCTGTCAAAGTAATGTAGAGTACTCCAAACAGTTGGGTAGAGGTGGTCTTGGCTGCGGCAGTGGGTTCCAACGGGGGGTCTGGTTGTGGTGTTAAAGGAGGAGTCATAGGAACAAAGTAGGCAGGCAGGTAATTGTACTTGTCTTTGAACAGTAAGGGCGGGATCTTGACCCTCTTTCCTTTGTGTCCTATGTACTTGGTACTTCTAGTCCTTGCCAAAGGGTTGGCAATGAGGATGGTTTCCAAGTCGTACTCTGAATAGGCCAGGTTGGGGGGTATTCAGTAAAATGCACAGGTCCAAAGGGGGCTCCTGGGGGACAGTATAATGCCTAGAATGATTTGGCAGGTTGGTCTTGGGGGAGGGCGGCGGCCTGGTGGTCTACTTGACTGGAATTAAGATGGAAGATCACTAAGACTAGATAGGGTAAGATTTGTTCAAACCAAAGTTAATAAAACTTTATTATTGAAAATGACAATGGGGGTTTTGCCGTACCGCCAGGGTTTTTATACCCTGGGACTTTGCTTCTTTGATTTTTGCAGGGTTCAGGTTTGCAGACGAGGCACTGACGGGGCGTGGGTCTTGGCTTGGGGTCTCAAGGGCGGCAGATCCAGGTTGTGCTTGTTCTGGCAAATCGGAAAGGTGACGCTTCGTTTTGCCGCCACTGTTTGCTATGTCACCTGAGTAGTCCAATTGCACTACCCCTTCTGGGCGGGAGACTGGCAGTTGCTGGTGGCCATTGGCAAGGTTAAAAATAGGTTTTGTCTTAACCTCCTTAAGGCAAGTTGCAACCTCTGCATAGGTTTGAGTCTTTGGTGGCCCAAGGTTGGCATCAATCTAATGACTATTTGAGGGATTGTCTCTGGGGGGCTGGCGGGTCTCAGAGTAACTCGGGTTTGCAATTTAACAAGTGGGCAGTCCCCCGTCCACTTTGTGTGACTTGAGTGATCTTTGAAGGTTTCTCTGTAGTAGTCCAGCAGAACGCAGAGTAATTCACCAATTTGAGCCCATCTTTTAACGGATTGGCGGGTCCTGGACTGGTCTCCTGGGAACCAGGGTTTAATTCTTGGGTTTTCAATACAAGTATTGAAATGTCATTCATGACATCATCCCCTTCCTTCCCCGGGGTCCCTTATTTCCTGGCCTTCTTCTCAAGGTATTTTTGGATTGCTAGTTGGGCATTGGGTAGGTTGCTTAAAGGTTCCCAGGTGCTTTCCTTGGGTGGGTATCCCTTCCACTTGACGTAGTACTAGAGGGTTTTATAGTGGGTACAGTCTCCATGAACATATTCAACTTTGTATTCTTCAGAGTGTCCTACTTGGATGGGAGGGGGTTCAGTCTTGAGTTTCTGGTGGGGGAGTGAGTTCCCCTCTTTCTTGAATAGAAGCGTGTGGTGCAAGACGTTGTGTATTTTCCACGAGGGGGGTAATTCTAGTTCAAATGCTACTTCACCCACTAGTTTGGTGATCTTGTAGGGGCCGTTTCTTCTGTGGGCTAACTTCCAACAGGGAACAGTCAGAGGCACATTACAAGAGTCCAGATAGACTTTGTCCCCTACCTTCAATGGTTTCCCAGGAATTCTCTTTTTGTCAGCAAAAGCCTTGTAAGTCTGGACAGCGCGGGTCAGATTCTTCAAACAGGTTTGTTGGGTGTCGTGTATCTGTTCAATCCAGGTTTGTCCTGACGGGTTTATTTCCTTACTGCCAATGCTGGGATCCCAGGATGGGTCAAATCCATAATTGGCCTTGAAGGGGGACATTCCTGTGGAGGCATGGTCTTTACTGTTGTAGGCATACTGAGCCATGGGTAGCATCTTGGCCCAGTTATCCTGGTTGGTGTTGGCATAGCATTGTAGGTATTATTCAAGTATTTGGTTCACATGTTCAGTCTGGCCGTTGGTCTGTGAGTGGTAGGAGGTTGATACACAGCGCTTTACCCCCAAGTCCTTCATCACCTGAGTCCAGTATTTGGAGGTGAATTGTGGTCCTCTATCAGTGATAATTTCCAATGAAGTGCCGTGTTGAGTTAGGATGCGGTTGTGAAAGTGTCCAGCTGTCTCTGCGGCAGTGCAGTGGGTGGTGGTAGGGATGAAATAGGACATCTTAGTAAACCTATCTACCATGATCAGGATGGCATTGAACAAATTGAAGAGGGGCAGTTCTACAATATAATCCATTGAAACAGACTTCCAGGGTCCCGCTGGTATGTCTAGTGGTCTTAGCAGGCCTTCAGGTTTGGATCTACAGGTTTTGGTTCCTCCACATGTCTCACAGCCTTCAATGTAGGCGGCCACATCTTTGTCCAGTCAGGGCCAAGCGTAATTCTTCTTGATTCCTCGGATTGTCTTGAGTCTGCCAGGGTGGCCGGCCATCTCTGAGTTGTGATAGTCAATGAGTACTTTGGTCCTTGTTTCACCTTCTGGTACATAGATCCGGTTGTGTAATAGCAGGGTGGATCCTTTCAGCAAGAAACCTTTCTTGTGGTGGTGGCTCTCTGGGTCTGAGGTCAAGTCAGCAACAAGGTCCGCTGAGTATTTATCTTGTTTCTGCGCCTCAATTATGTCAGGATTGTGGGCCATGATTTTCATGTGCATCAGTTGGATGCCTAGGCTGGCCAAGTTGAGGAGTACATGTGTGTTGTGGTCCTTAGTTTCTGTAGAGGAAGGAGTCAGATTGGCTCTTCTACTCAGGGCGTCAGATACCACATTCACCTTCCCAGGCTTGTAGTCAATGGTCAAGGTATAATCAGCCAGTTCCAATGCCCATCTGGCCTTCCTCTGGTTTAGCTGTCTGGGTTTAAAGAAGTAAACCAAGTTCTTGTGGTTGTTTAAGACTTTTACTGGAAATTTGGCACCACATAGGTACTGGTGCCAATGTTTCAGGGTCTTCATTATTGCAAGCATCTCCTTGTTGTAGATTGGGTAGTTTTCTTCAGCAGGCAGCATCTTCTTGAGTAATATGTTACAGGATGTAGCATACCATCCCCTCCTTCCTGAAGAAGGACCCCACCCACCGCAAAGTTGGACGCATTGGTTTCCAGCACAAATGGCTTGGATGGGTTGGGCATGGCCAGGACGGGGGCAGAGGTGAAAGCAAGCTTCAGGGCCTCAAATGCTGATGTGCACTTGTCAGTCCAAGTAAAGGTAACCTTGTCAGAGCAAAGGCGGGTCAGGGGCAAGGTAATCAGAGAAAATTTTTGGATGAAATCCCTGCAATAATTTTCCAGGCCCAAAAAACTTCTCACATCTTTCCTGCATTTGGGCACCGGCCAAGATGTTACTGCTTCTACTTTGTCCTGTGCCATGGCAAACCCGCCGGTCTTCACAACATATCCCAGGAATTCAACTTCAGACTGGAAGAATTCACACTTTTTAAGCTTAGCATGTAAGTTTGCTTGGGAGAGTTTTTCTAGTATAAGGTCCAGGTGGCGCAGGTGTTCCTTGTGGGTCTTGCTGTAAATGAGGATGTCGTTGAGGTAGGCCACGCAGAACTGGTCAAGGTATTCACCCAATACTGTGTTTATCATGCGCTGGAAGGTGCTGGGGGCGTTGCATAGTCCAAATGGCATCACCAGGTATTTGTACAACCTGTATCTGGTTTTGAAAGCTGTCTTGTATTTGTCTCCTTCTTTGATTCAGATCTGATTGAAGGCGTCTCTTAGGTCAATTTTTGAGTACGCCTGGGCTCCAGTTAGTACATTGCAAAGGTCATTGGCGTTGGGGATGGGATAGAGGTTCTTCACAGTGATATCATTCAGCTTCTGGTAGTTCACGCAGGGACGCATTCTGCCGTCTTTCTTCCCTACAAACAGCATCAGTGACAAGCATGGGGCCTTTGATACTCAGATGAAACCCTTCATTGTCATATCCTCCAGGTAAGATTTCAAGGCCACCTGTTCTCGGTGGTTGCAACTATAGATGGGGCCGTGGTGTGGTTGGGTACCTGGTAGTAGGTCTATAGTGTGGTACTATATTGAGTGGCTGGGTAGTTTTGTGGCTTCTTCTTTGCTAAATACATGGTTCCACTTTTGCAGGGGAATAGGCAGTGTCCTGACGCTGGATTCCATCCTTATGGTTAAGAGTCTATTGGTCAGGGTTCTGCCGGGGCTCATACAGAACAGAACAGTATCACAAAATTCAGGCCGTCCTAAGGTGGTGGTCTGCTCACAATAATTTAGAATCAGACCATGTCTGTTGGACCATGAGTCCCCCAGTACTAGAGGATGGGGCAATCCTTGTAAGAGGATCAAGGGAGTTGGGTATACGTTCTAACTGATTGTCAATGGAAGTTCCTGTTTGCACTCATAGCCAGTGTCTAGGGAACTGTTTCCCATGGTTACTTGTAGGCTGCGCTCCAAAGCTGTTAGTCCTAGTTCCTTTGCCAGGTTGGCGTCAATGAAGCTTTCATCAGCTCCTGTGTCAATAAAGGCCTCTATCTGACGCTTGATTCCCATACAGTCTAGGGTCACTTGGATGAATTTATAAGATTGCGCAGAGGTGTTTATTTGCGCCAAGGATACAGAAGGTGTATTCTTCTTAGGGCATGCTCTGGTTAGATGCCCGGCCTCGTGGCAGTAGAAACATAACCCATCTCAATAGTGGTATTGTAACTCATCAGGGGACATTCCAGGTCAATTGGGCGTCATGGCTCTGCTGGCTTGAGTAGGGTTCACGTTCTGTCCTTGGTTTAAACTCAGGCCTTTGCAAGGGGCAGTAATTCCTCTAGGCTCAGTGTAGGCGGGTGGTGCTTCAACAGGTTTTTCATGGCTGCATTAACTCCCTTTTGGAAGATAATGACAGATAATTCATCTTCAAGTTGGGTGCGCGTTTTCAGTTTAAGGAACTTGTCAATATAGGCTTGGATAGGGCGGTTTGCTTGTCGGATCTCTAACATAGAGTTCAGCGTGTAGTATCTGGTGTCTTGGTCATTGCCAGTGCTCATGAGTTCAGCTTCAAATTTCAAATAGGCAAGGCAAAATTCAACATCTTTGGTGGTGGCCTTCCCAAACCAATCCAGTGCATCTCCTGATAGCATGGCGGCCACCCCCAAGACTTTCACAGTGTCACTGGTGTAGGCATTGGCGTTGGTTTGGAAGTGGAGGCAGAGGACTGGCATGGCTTGGCGGGCTTCTTCTAAGGTGAGTTTGCCCATCTGGGGAATATCCACCTTGGTTGTGGTCTGGTTCACTATCACATTTTGCACTTGTGATATGGCCGGGCTCTGGGGTTCTGCACCAGGTGCAGGGTCTTTCAATTCTTTGGCAGGTTGGTTCTTCATCCATGGGAGTATCAGGGAGGTAAGTGCCTTATGGGTGTAATAAGTGATTATCACAAAAAAGAGCATACAAGTTGCCCCAAGTGTTAATAACATCTTGGGGCCCAGATTACCGTTTTTGTAAAAGATTGTCATAATGTCAGGAAGCCAGCCGTAAGTAGAGGCCTTGGGCGGCTCAGGATGAGGTACAGCCAAGCTGGCGGGTAGGGCCCACCATAGAATGGGTGCTAACTTGATAATATAAGATACAGATCACCTGAGTAAGGACCAAGGTCCGGAGTTGGGGACCATGGAATCTACCAGTCCTGTCAAAGTAATGTAGAGTACTCCAAACAGTTGGGTAGAGGTGGTCTTGGCTGCAGCAGTGGGTTCCAACGGGGGGTCTGGTTGTGGTGTTAAAGGAGGAGTCATAGGAACAAAGTAGGCAGGCAGGTAATTGTACTTGTCTTTGAACAGTAAGGGCGGGATCTTGACCCTCTTTCCTTTGCGTCCTATGTACTTGGTACTTCTAGTCCTTGCCAAAGGGTCGGCAATGAGGATGGTTTCCAAGTCGTACTCTGAATAGGCCGGGTTGGGGGGTATTCAGTAAAATGCACAGGTCCAAAGGGGGCTCCTGGGGGACAGTATAATGCCTAGAATGATTTGGCAGGTTGGTCTTGGGGGAGGGCGGCGGCCTGGTGGTCTACTTGACTGGAATTAAGATGGAAGATCACTAAGACTAGATAGGGTAAGATTTGTTCGAACCAAAGGTTCATAAAACTTTATTATTGAAAATGATGATGGGGGTTTTGCCATACCGCCAGGGTTTTTATACCCTGGGACTTTGCTTCTTTGATTTTTGCAGGGTTCAGGTTTGCAGACGAGGCACTGACGGGGCGTGGGTCTTGGCTTGGGGTCTCAAGGGCGGCAGATCCAGGTTGTGCTTGTTCTGGCAAATCGGAAAGGTGACGCTTTGTTTTGCCGCCACTGTTCATTATGTCACCTGAGTAGTCCACTTGCACTACCCCTTCCGGGCAGAAGACTGGCAGTTGCTGGTGGCCATTGGCAAGGTTAAAAATAGGTTTTGTCTTAACCTCCTTAAGGCAAACTGCAACCTCTGCATAGGTTTGGGTCTTTGGTGGCTCAAGGTTGGCATCAATCTGATGACCATTTGGGGGATTGTCTCTGGGGGGCTGGCGGGTCTCGGAGTAACTCGTTAACTTGGGTTTGCAATTTAACAAGCAGGCAGTCCCCCGTCCACTTTGTGTGACTTGAGTGATCTTTGGAGGGTCCTCTGTAGTAGTCTGGCAGAACGCGGAGTAATTTATCAATTTGAGCCCGTCTTTTAACGGATTGGCGGGTCCTGGACTGGTCTCCTGGGAACCGGGGTTTTACTCTTGGGTTTTCAATACAAGTATTGAAATGTCATTCATGACACTCAGTAAGTCATCTGCTAACAATCCAAAAGTCTGGGTTAACATGCTGCCAACAGAACCCATGGTGTGCATAACACAAGTCAACCATAATATGGGCAAAAGCCTGTATGAACTTGGCTATGGACATAAGTCTGCCATTGTTAGCACTACCACAGGACTACAATTACCTCTGCTTAAAAAGGTGTCAGACAACAGTAATCCCAACGTACAGCATGATAGGAAAGACCAGGAAGACATGGAATGTTAAAGGATCAAGCAAGAGAAAATCCCACTGCAACAAGAAAGATTCCAAGTTGGGGACAAAATCTGGGTTGTCAACAATGACCAGCATAAGTTGGATCCAGGGTTACGTGGGCCAGGCATTGTCATGGAGGTCAAAACCAACAATAACTACCTCATCAAAGGAATCAGCGCCCAACCTGAATTGAAACACATGCACCATGACCAACTCTGCCTGTGCAAAGCAAGAGCAGCTCAGCGCAACTCCAGAATCCCTGTTCCTAACACCAGACCAGATCAATACCAAGCCCGTATCCCCAAAACTCTCAAGAAAATTCCCAAGGTTTAACCTTCCAGCACCCCAGTGGGATATGTTGCTGTAAATTAACTTCCCCCTTTAGCCCTGGACAGGACAATATTCCTGCGCCACACAAAAAAATCTGCTCAGAAGCCGGCCAAGCCCCTGAATTCCCTTGAAGATTTGGCCCACACAAGTGATGAGAGATTTGTGTTGGCTTACCCTTCTCAAGTGGTAAATAATGGTGCTTTGAATTATGTACCCACTTGGGAGAAATCCCTGATTAATTTGGACTATCTTCTGGCTTGGGCTCAACCAAATTTGAAATTAATTAGGCTTAAGCAATCAGGTCGCGCTACTGCCAAATCATTAAATCCCAACTCAACTGGAATTGATGACATTCTGAAGTGTCCTTTAGGCACTGGTCAATCAGAGGTTGGGTCGGAAATTGATGAGAAACCATCCAAACTCCCTGAAATTATTGGCGAAAATTCTATATCACCCAATCAAATGACTGTCTGAGGTCACCTGACCTTTAATTTCAATAGCCTTCCCTTAAAACAAGACAGGGTACTTTTGATCCCCTGCTTGCTCACTCTTACAATTAAAGTTTGAATCTTTTCTAACTTAAAAATTTTGATTTTCTTTTGGGTCCCTTACTTGGCCCCTTTTGATCATCTAAAGTGTTATTATTGGTTTCCTTTATCCTTACCTGCTTCCCTTTCATTTGGGCTTTCTTGCCTCTTCCAAAGCCCTTAAAGACGTTGTTAACGTCAAAGTTAAAGCTTATTGCTTTTGCTTTGAAGGAAACAATTTGATTTTTATAAATTAGTAGTGAAATCAGTATAATTACCTACTTTAAGTTTGATTTTACACATGTTTTGCTTTTGCTTACGCTTAGACTTCAAATACATCCTTTAAAGCTTTCATATACGCTTTTAAACCTATTTGGTCCGCAGTTGTTGTTTTTTTCCTTCCGTTATGCTTAAGAGATCTTCTGCTTGTCCTTGGTCCCTCTGCTCTGAGTTTAAGAACCAAACCACCAAAAAATTATCTGCAATTGTTGGACTACACTCTCAGACTCAAAAAATGTTGGTTCCTCTAGTCAAGTTTGTGATCTTTACCTTGGCACCAGCGCTGATAATGATTTGGTCTACCTCTCCAGATCTTTGGGGTCATATTTCCAATTTTTTCCTCCACATTGGCACCAACTCCAATCAGTTCTTGAACATGTTTGAAGATATCCCCGCACACGCTCAGGACATATACGCCACTAGTGAGAATGTGGTGAGGAGCCTTACCTGCAATGACCTAGAGTTCCCTGTCTTCAAAGCAGCAACCGCTGTTCCCCCAGTCTGGCCTACCCTATACCCCCTCCCTCTGAGCATCTGCCTGTCTTGGTTCCTGAGGAAGGCTTGGGGATCCCAGAGCTCACCCCCAAACAGGCATCCTGGGTGCTTAGCAGAATGGCTTTGATGAGCTTGGACTCCTACTTCCCCTGGGTATCTAGCGCGTCCTCCCTATGGACGCCCCTTCAAGCAGCCATGCCAGTCCTGTACTTGATGGCGTCCTGGTGGATCTCCCCTCCAGGATGGGATCCAAACTTAGTTAGTTTAGCTCCCCTCTCTCACAGTTGCAAAATCTTTGATTACTCCCACTCAGGGAATTAACACCCCAAGTAGTTCACCAAATGAATCACCAAATGGCTTACCAACTAGTCATTAAGTCATTGGCACCACTATCATTCAACCATCTATTACAGGGATAAAAGAATCCAGATCCTAAGCAGAACACAACTTGAATAAGCCTTGTGACTTAGGAGAAACATTACTCAGATAAGCCCCATGACTCCCATGATGTACATGGACAGTCTGTGGCTTTCCATAATACTATATATTATCCTATATTCATAATAAATAAAGTATCTTTCTCTTCTTAATTTTCCCCTTTATCTTGTTTGTTATACTTCCCAGAAGTACATACTCAACAGTCACAATGGTATTTGCTATTGTGTTGATATATATGCCAAGACTCCTTTTCCAACTGTTGGTTTCCCCTTTACCATCTTTGGTTGCCTATATATACATGAATACTGGACTGTCTCAGCCCAAACTGGTGTTAACCAAACGCCCTCAATTCTGGCTTTCAGGACCTTTCTCTAGGAAATATATTTCTGATTAAAAATTATGTGTTGATAAGCTTTTCAGGATTGACAATTATTCCCCTCTAGAAACCTGGGCCCGGGAGCAGGAATCAAATCCCAAACCTGGATCCCTTTGGGCTGCTGGGCTTGTGGACCGCAGTACTGCCCACCTGCGTTTTTCTGGTATCAAGCCCCCATGAGCTTACACTGAGCATATTGACCCATGCAGTAGAAAGAGCCAAACCAAAGAAATCATCACACCAAATGTAGGATTAATCACTGCGCCTAATGGAGGTACTGATTTGGCAACTATTAGCTTCATAAACTTGAAGTCTAGACCAGTAACCAATCAAGAGCAAACCCAGGGAAGAGGCACAGGCCTGCAACCTAGTCTCATGACCTCAACACCAGAGCAAGATAATCAAGCATCTAAATCAAGATTCTTGACCAATGAGAGAACATCCAGCTGAGGTGCCATTTTGCTGCTCCTGCACCTGGGCCTCCTGGCCACCTGCCCGTATTTTCCCCAATATTTTGATCAAACTATCATGAGAAATACTAAGTTTGGAGGCAGGATGCTATATATGCCTATAGATTCCACGCTCAAACCTTATTGTCATTTTTGAATAAAGATTATGTTAATTTGGCTCATACAGCTATTGCCTTATTTTGTATTTGCTATCTACCAATTCAGTTCAAGATCTCCTGGCCCTTCTGCCCCACTGCCTGCAGTTTTTTGTCCTCCTGGTGTACCCTTTGGACCCGTCTATTTTACCAACTACCCTCTGAAGTCTGAATACAAGGAATACACCCCAAAAAGATACTCAAACTCAATCCCCTGGCCCACATACAATCCACAGTTAGATACAACTGACAAGGCCTGTGGATATTTTCAACACCCAAGTTGTTCAGAGGGAAATTCAACTATCTCCCTGGTTAAAAACTGTCCATGGAACTGCCTGTGACCCCCAAGCCTATGCCTGCTTCCTCACTTGACCTCCCAACCAACCACTCTGGCAAGCTGTTTGGGATTGTGTACATCACCCTCACAGGGGTGATTGACAATATAATCCTGGCCGCCGGCCCGTGGTCTTGGGTGGGGAAGTCTGCCTCCTACCTTTTAAAGTTAGCTCCCCTCTTGTGGTGGGCATTGCCCGCAATAACCCCAGCCCAAGTTACCCCTGAAAACAACGGGCCGGCCGCCTAAGACTGGATCCCTGAAAACGCTTAAACATAATCACTTTATCATCTCCTTTTCACATAATTGGGTATAAAAGCCATCACAACTCCATTATTCCAAGCAGTTCAATCTCATCCTGTTTAACCTCAATAATAAAACTATTGTCTCAATCCTAGCTGTATCTTTTGTATCCTTGAGAGCCAGTGAATTATTATTATGGATGAGCACAGACTTTGGTACAGTGGCAGCTGTTGTTGAAGAGGTTGGAAGCCTTAAAAAGCGCTCTCATAAACTAAAGTCAACATCAGGGCTTTATTTTGCAGCTTGGATTAATCTTTTTAGCCATTGGTATACTTTTTGTTAAACTGTGATGGTTTTGCTCCCAGTTTATATCATCTGAAATGTTTCTAGACACTTTTGCTGATCAGCGCCCATTTCCCATGGGGTTGACTCCTATTTCTCCCAAAAGATTGGATCCTGTTAGCTGGCTGGACCTAATTTCTCTGACCTGAACAGCTCTTCTTGGAACTGCGGGTTGTAAGTCTACTGTATTGTTTAATGCAGTACTGCTGAGCTTGGCCTTCCTGGCCTAGAGTTTAGTTTGCTTCCAAACTCTGCAATGGTGTTATTCCAGCTTGGATGGTTCCAGGAACCTCAAAAGTATCTACATTACCAAGGGTTTTGTAACTGAACTAATTATAGTTCATTATTTGAATTGGTAAAGAAAACAATCCAGAAGGAAATGACAGAGAATAAGAATCAGATACTAGTTTATTGTGAAGTGGCATTTAACATATTAAAAA
This sequence comes from Entomophthora muscae, assembly GCA_014839935.2. NCBI lineage: Eukaryota > Fungi > Entomophthoromycota > Entomophthoromycetes > Entomophthorales > Entomophthoraceae > Entomophthora > Entomophthora muscae. The sequence continues at coordinate 125,650 of QTSX02001596.1, forward strand.
AGCCACTAATCTATAAAAACTTTATATGGTGGTGGGATTTAGTTACAATGTGATTGTAAAATACAGTAGTTTTCAAAGCTATGACAACAGGCAAAAATAATTCAGATTTAAACAAAATGAACTCAGACAAAAACAAAATTAAAATAAACAAATTTATATTAATTTAAAATAGATTTGGGCCCATTTCAATTTTGTTTACATCTGAGTTTTTTTTGTTTAAGTCTGAATTATTTTTGCTTGTTGCCATAGCTTTTAAAACTAGTATAAATTATTGAGAGATTCACTTCTGGAATTTCTTTTGCTCCTTATTTGTGTATATTGCCTGTGTTTTAACATAGGTGATAAATTCTTCCATTGTGTTAGATCTATCATGGGGTAGCTCTGTGAGTGCTCCTACTATTGCAATATATATTGTTAGGCAATATGCAATCTTGGTTGTAACAAGGGGCACACAATCTTATTAAGCAATAGATTGTGAGGATTTTAATATCATTTATAACATAATAATATTAATATAAATTGTATTATTTTATTAAATCTATACAAGTAGGGGTAAAATCTGCTCTTCTCTGGGTTCTTACCAGCAGCACCTTATATAACAATGCTATTTTGTGTATAACTGTACCTAAAAATGTCTTGTAGGAAATTCTAGATAACTGTGGCAGCTTCTCTACATTTGAAACTAAAGGCCAAACTTCTCATTTCAGTGTAACCACATAATATACTTTATCTAGCACAAGGATACTGTCAGGATTATGTTTTTAACTGCTCCTATGTAGTAGTTTCAATTTTAGTGTCAACCATTTTTAAGATGCCCTCTTCAATGTATACCCATTTGGATTAATTTTTGTCTTTCTTAAGACTTAAAAGACTTCTTTTGGGGTTTGAACCTGAGCACTGTCTATAAGGATTGGTTTTTTAAGTCTGAACTTACCTTTTTTGCTACTGCTCAAACCTCAATTCTGATAGCTTTTTGCATTTTGGTCTGGGTTTTCCTGCTCCACAACATAGTTCTATCTCTTGTGTCATCTCTCCTACCTACAAGCTTCTCTGCTGTTTTTCTGGGTTGCTTTAACCTTGATGAGTTAGGCTTTGTTTCCAATCTATTTAACTTTAAATAGTTAAGTAGTGCTTGCCAAGATTTGTCATGGCCTGGGTTGCTTCCAGGGGAACCTTTGGTCAAGGGGAAGGGTTGAGCCTGGAAGGCCCAGTAGATAAAATGGCCATCTGTATTACATAATTGGCAGCTGTGGCCCAAAGACGCCACACTCTCATGTGGGGAATCACTTGTTCAGCAATCCCCAGCATAGTCAGGTAAGCAAAACCTGGCTTGCTGTAGTCATATGATGGTGCAGAAGGAACAAGGGGAGTTCTCCTGCTGTGGCGCTCATGGTTTGGCTTGACTGGGCAAGTTAGCAGAGCAGAGGAACACCAGGAAAGGAGAGGCAGGGTGCAGGAGCAGTAAATATCTCTTGATCCAGCACTCTAGGAGATGGGATGAAGGCTGACATTGGTTGGCTGGAGGCAGCAAGAATTTGCTCTGTTTCCCAGTGCTGGTGTTTGTGCTAGAGGTACTCTCTATTTGATAGCACCAGCAGTACAGTAGTTTTCAGACCTGTTGAGATAAACATATATTATTCAGTTTAGAACACATGAACTCAGTCTAAAAACAAAATCAAAGTGGATCCAAATATGTTGTAATTTAATATAAATTCTTTGATTTTTGATTTCGTTTTTGGACTGAGTTCATGCATTCTAAACTGAATAATATATGTTTATCTCAACAGGTTTGAAAACTACTGTATAAAATTTGTTATAATGTAATTAAACTCCTGCAAAGTATAAATGCTCAGTGTGCATTAAGTAAAAAAAGATTATTAAGTGAAGATGTCAATAAGGGAAAGGCTGTCAGTGATTCCATCTATATCCTGCTGTGAAACTGCAATTGTACTTACTGACCATACCTTATTTGCTGTCAAAGAGTTTTTCTTTAGTTGGGCTCCATTGGCAGGCTGTGATTTGTCAGTTAATAGTATCAATTCACTATTTTTCTCTGGGGAATGCTGCAACCAAGTTTCCAGACTTGCCTAATAATGTATCTTACAATACAAAGGGGGAGCTTGATGAGTCACCCCTTGATGTGTCTAACAATGTGAGCCAATCTGATGGCAATGTCAAATGGCAGGCACTTTCTCCTAATAAGGAGCGCTACCAATTTGACTTTCTGATCCCTGCAAGAGTTATTCCTTGGCTTTGAACCTTACATGGAACACGCCACTATGCCACCCCCTTGTGGCCTGGTGGCTTTCCCCATATATTATATTAATTGCAATATCCTACAATAAACAATACATTATTCTTCTTATTCCTGTCCTTTCTATTTTACTGTTGTCTTTCTCAATCCAAATACTGAATCCTCATTAGTTCAGTTGCAACAGTGGTAGCAGCAGTAGGTTCACAACCTACCTAAAACAAAAATTCCCCCTAAAAAAGGACAGAGTACAGGCCTTATGGCTACTCCCCATCAAGAGACCTTCTTACCAATCTCCAAGGGGGACATCCCCAACAGGTATGTTATTTACCAAGACCAGCTAGTTCTTACAAGTGTGTACAATTGACTCCGCCTTGGGCAGCGTGACGCCAGTGTCACCCCTCCCCAGTCAGACCTTTCACAATGTGTGCTCAATCTTCAGCTGGAATCCTTTGCAGGTGGAGTCAAAGGAGCCGACATTGTCAGTTGGCTTCAATCCACCAAGTTCTGCCTCTGTATCTGTCAAGTTACCAAGCCCATGTGGGTTGCTACTGCGTTGGGGTGCCTCACGGGGCCCGCCACTGTATGGTTCACCAACTGGGCCAGTCAGAAAATTGAGGTTACCTGGGCGGCATTCCAGGATGCTGCAAGATCCCACTACAGTGAAACCTTCTTGCCTATTGTGGTGGGAACTCCCCTGTTAGCAATCAAACAGACTGGATCTGTTCCCAAGTACCTTGCCGCCTGGCAGCAAGCTCTTGCTGCAGCCCCCAAAGATGTAACCAACAGGAATGCCATGCTTCTGACCCTAATTATCAATGGGCTCAAGCCCCATATCTGTAAGTGGGTCCCTGTGGGTCGTTGCACCTCCATCAATGACTGTTACAAGGCCATTGTGGATGCCAACAATCAGGCTTTGATGGGCTTCCGCCGTACTAGTGACGCTCCACCTCAATCTTGTGCAACACCTGGCAGTGGCCACAACCAAGTAGTCCGCTGTCAGCACCGCCAGCAGGAGAATGGAATCAAACGCCCCTGCAAGTGGGAACTCCAGCTAGCACAAATCAAAGATCAGGGAAAAGCCTGGGGGTTGTAGCTACAAGAGGTTCTACAACCCCACTTGACCCTTCCTCTCAATCCCTGCTTGCAAAGAACCCCTGCAACTACAGTGTACACAAGTTCAAAACCCTTTACGTCTTCCAGGTCCACAGTGACAACCCCGTACTTCAAGCAAGCCACTCTTCAAATAAAGTCACCCACTTAGCCTATCCCTTCCGTTTTTGTGGGAATACTCACAAACTATTTTTAGATACTGGGGCCAACCACACTATGGTGGACCAGGCGTTTGCTGACTCCCAACAATTGGACCAAGTGCCTAGCAGGTTCAAGGCATTACAAGTAGCTGACTCCTGTAGGATTGCAATTACCCATGAGAATGGGGAACATCCAGGTTAGCTCTCTGGGCCAATAATGGAAGGACTCAGCCACAACGTAATTGCTGGCCTTGACTGGATTTGGCACAACTGTCCCTATATTGACTGGGATACCTCTGTCATCACCCTCAATAGAAATGGAGTGGGCTTCCAGATCTATCTTGTCCAAATGAACAAACTACTACATGACACTGTGTTTGTCAGAATGACAGAAACAGGCTCATATGATTTCAAGGGGGGAGGCTAGACTTTGACCAATGTTCAGTCAAAGTTATCTGTGCTGAACCACCAGCGGTCTCCCCCCTTGTCATCATCACCACCACCAGCTCTAGCTGCACTCCTTGAGGAGTACAAGGACGTATTCAGTGAAACACTCAAACAACTACCTCCTCCCCAGGAGATTCAGCACGCTGTACAACTCCAAGGATTGTTACCTAAAGCACAACCATTATACCGTCTCACACCAAAGGAAGATGAAACCCTCTGCCAGCACCTTGTGGACGCGCTTGATAAGGGATTTATTTGCCCCTTGCTCTCTCCATACGGGGTGGCAGTCTTCTTTGTAGCCAAGAAGGACGGGTCACTTTACCTGTTCACAGACTACTGCGCCCTAAATGAGGTGACAGTTAAAAATAAATACCCCTGCCACTGATTGACAACCTGTTTGATACACTTGCAGGCGCAAAGGTCTTTAGCAAGATTGATCTCACTGCGGGTACAACCAGGTCTGCATTGCACCAGGGGATGAGACAAAAGCTGCCTTCTGCACGCGCTACAGGTTGTTTGAGTGTTGTGTCATGAACTTTGGAATGACCAACACTCCCTCCACCTTTGCCATGTTGATGAACAAAGCCTTTGAAGAATTGATTGGAAAGTGCATGGTAGTGTACCTTGACAACATTATTGTCTTCAGTCAAGATCAAACCACACACCTCCAACACCTCTGTGCTGTCCTCAACACCCTTTGGAAAAATCAGCTAAAAGCTAAACCCTTCAAATGTGAGTTCCTCAAGTTGGAGATGTTGTTCCTTGGGCACACCATCTCTGCTCAAGGTATAAAGCCCAATCCTGCTAAAATCAAGGCAATCACCAGCATGCCGCCTCCCACTGATGTGGGCCAGGTGTGTACCTTCTTGGGCACAGTTGCCTACGTGCGTAAGTTAATTCCCAATTATGAAGAACTTATTGCACCTCTCATAAAGCTCCTGAACACTAAAAAGCGCTTCTGCTGGACCCCTACCAAAGATCAAGCCTTTGAGACATTGAAGCAGAGGCTTACAGCAGCACCCGTACTGCAGTTCCCCAACCGCAACTGCCAGTACAAACTTGAGACTGTCACCTCTGAAAGGGCCATAGAGGGCGTGCTACAGGTAGAAACTGACAATGGCACCTTCCTCCCCATGGCATATGAGTCCAGGAAGCTTACTGACTCAGAACAATGTTACTCCATTCATGATAAAGAATTAGCAACAATTGTGCACTGCGTTGAGAAATGGCGCTGTTACTTGGAAGGGGTGACCTTTCCACCCTGCGTCCTGACAGACCATAAGTCACTTCAGTACTTCAACACACAGTCCCACTTGACACGCTGTCAAGCAGGCTGGGTTGAGCTTCTATCCTCCTACCAGTTGTGCATTGAGTACAAGCCTGGGAAGGAACTCATCACAGCTGACGCCCTCTCAGAACTCTATGTAGCATCCATCAGCGGGGATGACAGCTTGGACCCAGATTAGCCAATATTGTACCTCCGCCCTGAAGTGACTTGTTACAAAGGCCTTAACGCAGTAACCATCTCCTAGCTGAAGAACAACAAAAGTCAGTTCACCACAGATGCTGGCAACGTCTGCTGCCTGGCAGAGACAGGTGATAAGACGCCTTACATCCTCATCACACAACAAGGAGACACCATATTGCATTACCACCAAACCCTAGGTCACATCAGAGGATGTAACTTTTTTAAGATCATGAAACAAAAGGTTTGGTGGCCGCGTATGCGTCAAGACACCTTGGATCTCCTCAAAACATGTTGCTGTGTGAAAAGAATATGTCTAAACCTGCACCCCTAAAGTCTGTCTTGCCCATCAAAGCAATGAACCCCTTTGAGCAGTGGGCCCTTGACATTGTGGGGCCCCTCTTCAAAGACAGGCTAGGAAAGAAATACATCATAACTGCCATTTACTACTTCACCTGTTGGCCAGTAGCCTGGGCAACAGCAAACCACACTGCACCATCATCACCTGCTTCATTGGTAAGGAAATTGTGGCCCGCTTTGGGCGGCCCAAACGCCTCATCACAGATGGTGGCCACAAACTTGTTGGGCATGTCATAAAAGCGTACTGCGCCAAGAATGTACTCCAACAGATAGTCATGACCCCATACCATCCACAAGCCAATGGACATATGGAGCGGTTAAATGGCTCACTGGTTCAACTTATTGCCAAGCTCTCACAGAAACACCCCAATACTACATGGACTGAACACCTGCCTACCGCTCTACTTATTTTACAAGCAAGGATTAACAGAGGCACTGGGTTCAGCCCCAGTGCCCTGGCCTTTGGAACGCCCAACAGTTTGACAAGAGTTGAACAAGGGAAGTTACAGTCTACAGTTCCCGGAAACCTCCCCTGTTGACAACTCCATCCCTGAACCAATGGCATGCCAAGGCCCAAGAGATTGAACACAAACAAATTGAAGGAAGGACAAAGCACCTTGCGGCAAGGTACATATAGGTGACCCTGTCTACACCCTCAACCCCAATTCAGCCAAGTTAGAGCCCAAAAACCTAGGGCCCTTCAAGATAGCTGCAGTTTATTACAATCACACCTATCAACTCAAAGATGCCCAAGGTAATACCAAGAAGCTCCACCATGATTGCTTGCACCCCTGCTGCGCCATCCCCACACAAAGGTTGTTTGTGCAGACCTTCCCAGATCTTTTGCAGACTCTGATCCTGGTGTCTGACAACAAACAGGGGTCAAGGGGGGTGTTGCAACCAAGTTTCCTGACTTGCCTGCTAATGTATCTTACAATAAACAGGGGGTGCTTGATGAGTCACCCCTTGACGTGTCTAACAACATGAGCCAATCTGATGACAATGTCAAATGGCAGGCACTTCCTCCTAATTAGGAGCGCTACCAATTTGACCTGCTGATCCTCACACAAGTTATTCCTTGGCTTCAACCCATACATGAAACACGCTACTATGCCACCTGCTTGTGGTCTTGTGGCTTTCCCCATATAGTATATTAATCTTGATATTCTACAATAAACAATACCTTATTCTTATTATTCTGTCCTTTCTATTGGACTGTGTCTTCCCCAATTCCAAATACTGAATCCTCATTAGTTCAGTTGCAACAGGAAACTAACAGGGTAAATTGGGGTCATTCAACAACCCAAGTCCCAATTCCTTGGTTTCAGAAGGTGTGGGACAATTAAAATTCTTTTGCTTGGTGTTGGAACAGTTTTGAATTGCCCCCAGGTTTGGCTTTTATCAGGGTTTGATCCCCCTCTTGGCACTAAGGTTTTCTTTTGATCAATCAGTGTGATTGATGACACAATTGTTTTGTTGTAAAATTACTCAATTGAAGGCATTAAACCTATGCAACAGAGGATCAGTCTGGCCCATTCTAGGCCCTAACAAGATTTATGGTATAAATCCTTCATTCTCCCCAAAGACAGGTTTCCCAAGCTTAATAATTTTTTTGTTAATGCTCTTCTCCTCACTTTTCATCTCAAATTCCATTGAGCTCTATAAAAACCTTTTTGCTTTTTACTCTCAACTTCAAGTTAAGATTGTTTGATTTTACCCCAAAAGATACTTTTTGGGTTCTGAAGCTTGCTTTAATCTGCTCATTTTATTTCAATCCAAAATATTTCCCTTCCTTTTCCATACTATCTTAAAATAATTCCTTTTGATTTTATTTATCATCATTTAAGCAATTTTTACAGTACCACACAGACTTTAATTGTAAATAGTTTTGGTTTTACAATTGATGCAGATCAATATCCAGATTTAGAAGTTATTTTTTAAAGCAATCTTTCATTGTGAAGACAGGTATTTATTTTATCTCCCTAGGCTTGACAAATTGTCTCAGTCCCCATTTTATATCCTAAAAATTGTTATGCTTTGATAAAGTTACTTTTTCAAACTCTACAAAGCTTTTTATATTTAACCAACATAAATATATTGGTCCTGGAAGCACTAGTTTATAACTATCTTCTAAATGGCTTCAGACTTTACAGACACTCTCTTCTAGTGTGGCAACTAGTGATCCTGAATAAGTCACAAGAGCTTCCATATTTTGATTTCTGTAATCAAAATGCTCCTGCCTTTTTTAGACATCTTGTTGTTGGTTTGATATTTACTGGCTTGAAGAATTATTTAATCAATCAATCTAATTCAACCCATGGGTTGAATTGGGGATTGATTTTTATTTAGCACTATTTTTTTCTTCTTACACCTCAGTGCTTGGAAATAATTGCACTGGCACTTTAGCGCCACTAATTTTTTCTCACAGTATTACAGTAGTTTTAAAACCTATGGCAACAAGCAAAAATAGTTCAGATCTAAAAAAATTGAACTCAGATTTAAAAAAAATAGATAATCTTTAAACAAAATTAGATATCAATGAATTTATATTAATTTACAATAGATTTGGGTTAATTTCATTTTTGTTTGCAGATCAGTTATTTTTGTTCAAATCTGAATTCATTTGGTTTAGATATGAACTATTTTTGCTTGTTGACATAGGTTTTAAAACTACTCTATGGAACTTTAATTATGCACCTAATTTAATCTGTAAATCCCTCTCTAGTTTTTGAGTTTATTTAGTTCATTGTGATTGTTCTTATTGGTTAACCATAATTTCTTAATAAATTAGGCTCTTCACATCCCTGGTCCACAATTCTCTACAGACAGCCATATTGGCATATTTGTGATTCCTCTTGCCCTATGTTAGGTGGGGCACTTTTGCGTCCATTTTGCCCAGATCTAGAGTGTTAATCTGTAATAGTAAAGATTTGCTGAAATTACAAAGTGTTGAGAAAATAGGGGATAAACCCCCAAATGCTAAAATAATTTATCAAAAAAACCAATTCTTGATGTCAAAATTTGCAAATATTAAACTCCAAAAAGAGTTATTGGGAAGAGACAACCAATAAAAACCAGGGCAAAAATAATAGAGTAAAAATTTTGGAAATGAAACAGAATTTGAAAACAAATTATATGGCAAATTGGTTCAATCATTTTTTTAATTTTGAGCTCAGGGGTTGCAGACATCACAAATTGATGCTTAAGCTCAGTGTCATGAATGTCATTTCAATACTTGTATTGAAAACCCAAGAGTCAAACCCCAGTTCCCTGAAAGCAGATCAAACCCTCCAAGACATCCAGGACCTGCCAATCTGTTAAGTCACAGGCTCAAATTGTTAAATTACCCCGCAACCTGCTGGCCTACTACAGAGGATTCCCTGAATAGTTGCCAGTCTGCCGCTGAACTGGTGCCAATGAAGACCCATACCTACAAAAGAGATGTAACCTGGTTAACAGAGGTTGGGGAAGGACCTACTGCCAACCTGCCAAGAGCCAATACTGGAGTTTTGAAATCAACATTGGAAGCCCTGGAATCAAACCCTGATCCTCCAAAGACTACTCAAGTCACACAAAGTGGACAGGAACCCGCCCACTTGCTAAATTGCATACCCGAGTTGACAAGTTACTCCAAGGCCTGCCAGTCTCCCAAGGGCAATTCCCCAAATGGTCATCAGATTGATGCCAACCTTGAGCCACCAAAGATCCAAACCTATGCAGAGGTTGCAGCTTGCCTTAGAGAGGTTAAAATAAAGCCTATTTTTAACTCTACCAATGACCACCAGCAACTGCCAGTCTTCTGTCCAGATAGGGTAGTACAATTGAACTACCCAGGTGACATAGTTAACAGTGGCAGCAGAACAAAGCATTGCCACTTCTATTCACCAGAGCAGGCACAACCTGGATCTGCCGCCCTCAAGACTCTAAGCCAAGATCCATGCCCCACCAGTGCCTTGTCTGTGAACCTGAATCCTGCAAAAATTGAAGAAGCAAAGTCCCATGGTATAAAAACCCCAGCGGTATGGTGATGACCATATTGTCATTTTTGATAATAAAGTTTTATGAACCTTTGGTTCAAACAAATATAACCTTATCTAGTCTTAGTGATCTTCCATCTTAACTCCAGCCAAGTAGACCATCAGGCACCCTCCCCCTCTGGAGACTAACCTGCTGATCCCACCCAGGCACTATATTGTCTCCCAGGAGCCCCCTTTGGACTGGTGCATTTTACCAACTACCTGCCCAATCCGGCCTATGCGCAGTACAACTTGGAGACTATCCTCATTGCTGACCCCTTGGCAAGGACTAGAGGAACTGAATACATAGGACGTGAAGGAAAGAGAATCAAGGTACTGCCCTTATTGTTCAAAGACAAGTACAATTATATGCCTGCCTACTTTGTCCCCATGACTACGCCCTTAACCCCACAACCTGACTGCCCAATGGAGACCCCCACCACTGCAGAAATCACATCCACTCAACTGTTTGGAGTACTATATATCACCTTGACAGGAATGGTGGATTCCATGGTCCCTACCTCTGGACCCTGGTCCTTAATTGGGCAATACATGTCTTACATTATCAAGTTAGCACCCATTCTATGGTGGGCTTTACCCGCTGGCTTGGCCCAACCCCATCCTGAGCCACCCAATGCCTCTACCTATTCCTGGTTTTCTGACATTCAGGATAAGTCATATGAGTATATAAGTTAATAGGAGCTCTATTTCCAAGAAGTTTTTTTAAAACTTTAATATTTCTGTTTTTTTTAAAAAATATGGTTTTATTAAACTACTGTGGTAGCTCTGAGCTCTAACCCAGCTCATATTAGTGTTTAGAATTGAATGCTTAAATAATCAGGGAGAGTTTTTTTGAAAATGAGCCATTTTTAATTGGCCACAATTTTGTGATGTTCTAATTTGATTTTTTTTGTCAAAAACATCAAATTACATGATTTCTGTGTTTTGAGACTTTAAAAAAAATTTGAGCTTTTATCAAATATTCACCTGGCTGGTTAATATCAGCATATTCTTTCAGGAGACCTTTATTTGTTTGATGTCCTTTATTTTTATCTTTGCACAGCCAAGCAATTCTGGTCACAATGAAATCATCTGTAATATAATCAAGGTGATAGCTTTTATGTGATCAGATAATTCTCTTATTGCTATATTAATGGGGTGTACAGATGTCCTGGTGTTCTCATTTCTATCAAACTTAGGTAAGTTCAATGGTTTAAACTTGTGATCTGGTATCACAGTTGTTTTAACCTAGCTGGCAAAGACCTGTTTATGTGAGAGAGGGGGCTAGAATAAAAAAAGTCTGGCTCCTATCCTGGTGGAACTATCCACCAGGATACCATCCAGTGCAGGAATGGAATGGCTGCTCTAAGAGGCCTTCAGAAAGAGGCAGGCCAGGACAAGGATGAGAAATAGGCATTCAAGCCTATAATCAAGGCACCTAATAGCAACCATAAAGAATGATCCCGGGTGGTATGGGGATCCAGACTCATAGGAGGAGGTTTCTGCAAGGAGGGGAGGGTGTGGTTTGAAACTGACATAATTTTGGTGTTGTTATAATCTGTGGAAAGAGATTCATCAATGCCTGGCTCCTGGAAATGTGGGAGGTCCTCAGTATAGAGACCTATCCAAGCAAACTTGAAAAATGTGTCAAGGATGATGGAAACCTGGGTCAGATGCAGAAGGGATTTGAGAGCAGGCTAGGATTGGGTACATAATGTAGTTCAGCCAAGGAGAGTCTATCACAGATGTCTGGGGTTGTAGTCCATGGCAAAAAGAAGACAGATACCATAATCACCATAAATGACTTAAAGAAAGGAGACAACATTCTGTAGAATGAATTTTTATAAAAACTCTGGACATGAGGACCACAAGAATTGAGGGGTTTCCAAGGGTCCAAACAAGGTTGAATCTTCTTGGATTAGATCCCAACAAAAAAACATGGGCAGGCAAAAAGCAGGCAAGTGGACCAAAGGAAAGAAGAAGGAGTGGACAGCAGCAGAAGTCAGGATGATAGTCTGTGTTACTGAATTAAAACCACAAAATACAAAATAAATTTGCAAAAATCAGGAGTTTTCAATAATCAGATTGGTAAGCAAGGGAGCTGATGGCCCTTGCTTCCATTGTATGCATGGGATGGTGTCGCAATATTGAGTACTTCACTCTAATTGCTATTGAAATAATTGGAATTAATACATTGATACAATTTGACAATGGATTCCTTAAGTTGATTTACTCAATTTCAATTGGATTCAACTGGTGGAGCTAAAATACTCAGGCTTATTATTAACCCATATGAGTTTAATAAACAGAGCTTTTAAACTTATACTTAACACATACTTTGATATTGCCTTTTATTTAGAAGTTGGATTTGGTGTTTAGTAAGCCTTAAATAGTTTAGTGATATTAGTATATTTTATATATAGTTTAGTTAAGATAAACCTCAGTTCATAAAATTAGCTAGTTTAGATAGCCCAATTTTACAACAGAGGGGTAATGGTACTAGGGCATTATAGGAGAGGGTTTTAGAAGCAGCAAGAGGGAACCAGTTAAAACCATCAACCTAATCTACCCATGGTGTTACAATTGTAAAAATCTCAAAGCCTTGGGCGGGAATCAAACCTGCGCCTAGCCGCCAGGCGGGGCAAGCAGTGGCAGGGATTTTCCTGCACCTGGATTTGCTTTGAAAAGCAAAATTCCAGGTCCAGAAACCATTCCTGCTCAGGCAACAGCTGTGGGGCCCGTTCTGGGCCCCAAAAGCTATGCCCAAGCCTTGGTGGGTTTGGCTGGGCCTGGGAAGGCTAATTTTAGCTGATCAGGGCTCCCAGTTTAAGCCCACCCTTCATTTATTAATTTGGGGCTCCCAATTGGGAATTCCTTTTTTAATCAAGTTTTTTTCCCTCAGAAATGCCTGTCAAGCCAGTCCAAAAAATGGTAATCAAATTGAAAATGACCCCATGACACTGCAGCCAACCCTGCCAGAACCAATGATCAGTCCAGAAAAGATAGGCCACCAGCAAGCAAGCAGCTGTTCCTGAAGACCCAAAAATAGATGACAAGACAGCCAACCAGCCATCAGAATTGTAGATACCAAACCTTGTCACCCATATAGCACAAGAAGAAAGCCCAGAAGTCCCTGCATGTGAATGACTATATAAGTCAGAAGCATCAGAGAAAATTCTGTATCATCCTTTTTACTAATAGAGTTGTTATGAACCTTTGGTTCACCAATCTAATTCCATACACATTTTTGATACTCTTCCATCTGCAATTGCCTAAGCACCAGTACTCACCCTCAGGGATTTAATGCCAAGTGCCAGTTGAAAAATCAGAAGCATTCATTTACTACCACCCCCTGACACTCTGCTTGATCCTGTGCACTTCACTGAGTATTCCCAGACCCTGATTACAAAACCTGGACCTTGGAAGACTTGCAGTGACACTCACCCAGACGCTCCCAAGGATCCCTATCAAATAATCTGTGACAGCAAAGAAATCACAATATACCTTTTGATCTTCAATGGAAAATACAACAATCCTGCTGCCTACCTGGTCCCCATGGAACCACCCCTGACGCCCAAACCAACCATCAAACCCCACCACTTCTGATGCCACTGGCCAGAGTAGTCAATTCTTGGGAGTGCTATACTTGGGGCAACCTCCAGAATTGACTCATTCCGCAAGTCAACTTACTGAATCTTGACAATTTTTTGACATTCAGTAAGTCAACATTATTTTAGTATTTATCTGCTGGAATTGGGCATTACCAAAACTAAGCTTATTTTTCATAGTAATTTCTTAAGTCATAATTGCAAAATTAAAAAGGAACAGGCATACTGTCAACACCATTTAAACAAATGCTTAATTTTAAGCCAAAAAACTAATGTAATTTACTATGAAAATTTAAGTTTCTTTGTACTTTTTCATTAAGGTCAACTCCAGTCTGTAATATCTGGGTGTTGACCCCAAACAAGAATCCATAAATTTCTTAATAAAATATACAATATTCTTAAAATAACTATTTTTTATCTTTTATGCTACTGTTTTTATTAAATATATATTAAGATAAGCATTGAAAAAAGACATATGCCAACTTTCATAGTGTTCTTTGTATTACTTAGATATTTACTGTTATTTTAAACTCACTGGATAAACTATAGCTTTTTTCTGGAAGTCCACTTAAGCCAAAACACATATGTTAAAACTAGAATTTATATATGTATTTATAATGACAACTTTGTGTCAAATCAATGTGTCACCTAAATTGCAACAAAGGGGTTTAGCTAAGCAAACAAAGTGACATAATTTAAGCAAGATTCAATAGGAGAGTTACTATAAAAGAACGCTGACTACCTCCATGTCAACACCTTCACTGGTTTATTAGTAAAACACTGCCGCTTAACAAAAAGCACACATACAATGGTATGATCAAGTAGGCCAAAGTACTTAGGGCTGTATTTTAGACTTTCCTCTGTAATCCCTAATATTTAGGTTTCATAAGCTACATATGCAAATCTTTAATTTTTTAAATTTAAAAATAATCAATTTTGGCCTTAAAAACCAACTCCAGAAAATATTAACCAAGCTTTATAAGTGATTTACACAGTGTTTTTCTAGTTTAATGCTGACTGTCAGTATGTTGACAGTCAAAATTAAAGCGTTTTTTATACTGACAAACCAAATAAAATATTTTTGATTATTGTGGCTACCAGAATGTCAACTTTTTATTTAAACATGGTTTTTTCCCTTTCTTTACTAATAAACTAGCTCTAAAATTTCTTTGAATACTTCTATAAAATATTTAATTAATAATAAAAAATACAAGTTATTATTATTTAATTTTTCATGTTTTACATGATTATTCTTACTTTATTAACTCTACTCTAATTATTGTAGGGAAAATCTTCCAAGAAACCACAAAAGAACCCCAAGTCAACCAAGAAAGTGCCCAAAGCCTCTGGAAAGGCCCAAAGTCCCTAACTCAACAAAAAACCACCAAAAAGCCCTCAAAGAAACAGAAGATAAAGGAGAAGACCCCAGACCCTGAAAGCAAAGAGCCCTCCCCTGACCCCTCCTCTTCTCCAAGCTGGTACTAATCAGAAGGAGAGGAGGTTCCACTAAACAAGCAAGGAAGAAAGAAGATACCCAAGAGCCCCAAACCCCAGACAAGCACAGATGAATCAAGCTCAAAGGAATCAAGCCCCAAGGAATTAAGCTTATCCCAGTCCAAGAAGCGCAAGAATCCAACTCCAGATAATTCCCCTCTACCGCCAAATGAATATGCACATCCATCTGTTGCAACTGAACCAATGAGGGTCCAGTACTTGGAATTGGGGAAGACAACAGTCCAATAGAAAGGACAGAATAATAAGAATAAGGTATTGTTTATTGTAGAATATCAAGATTAATATACTATATGGGGAAAGCCACAAGACCACAATCGGGTGGCATAGTAGCGTGTTCCATGTAAGGTTCAAAGCCAAGAAATAACTCTTGCGGGGATCAGAAAGTCAAATTGGTAGCGCTCCTTATTAGGAGGAAGTGCCTGCCATTTGACATTGTCATCAAATTGGCTCATGTTGTTAGACACGTCAAGGGGTGACTCATCAAGCACCCCCTGTTTATTGTAAGATACATTAGCAGGTGAGGTTTGAATCTTGGTTGCAACACCCCCCTTGCCCCCTGCTTGTTGTCAGACACCAGGACTGGAGTCTGCGGAAGGTCTGGGAAGGTCTGCACAAACAACCTTTGTGTGGGGATGGCACAGCAGGGGCGCAAGCAATTGTGGTGAAGTTTCTTGGTGTTTCCCTGGGCACCCTCAAGTTGGTAGGTGTGGTTGTCATAACAGCAGCTACCTTGAAGGGCCCTAGGTGGTTGGGTTCTAATTTGGCAGAATTGGGATTGAGGGTGTAGACGGGGTCACCTATGGCGTATCTAGCCTCAAGGTGTTTTGTCCCCCCTGCAATCCGCTTGTGTTTGATCTCCTGGGCTTTGGCACGCCATTGGTCTAGGGAGGGAGTTGGCACTAAGGGGGGCTTGTCGGGAACCCTGGACTGTAGTTTCCCCTGTTTAACCCCTGTCAGGCCGTCAGGTGTTCCAAAGGCCAGGTTGTTTGGGGTGAACCCAGTGCCCCTGTTGATTCTTGCTTGTAGGATCAGTAGGGCAGTGGGAAGATGTTCAGTCCACGCAGTGTTAGGATGCTCTTGCAAGAGCTTGGCAATCAGTTGAACCAGGGAGCCGTTTAACCGTACCATGCGTCCGTTGGCTTGCGGGTGGTAGAGGGTTGTGACTATATGTTGGAGCGCGTTCTTGACGCAGTATGCTTTCACAACATGTCCAACAAGTTTGGGCCTGCCATCCGTGATGAGACGCTTGGGTCGCCCAAAGCAAGCCACAATTTCCTTGCCAATGAAGCAGGTAACGGTGGTGGCAGTGTGGTTGGTTGTGGCCCAGGCCACTGGCCAACATGTGAAGTAGTTGATAGCATTGATAATATACTTCTTACACAGTCTGTCTTTGGGGAGTGGTCCCACAATGTTGAGGGCCCACTGTTCAAAGGGTTCCATAGCCTTGATGGGTAGGACAGACTTGGGAGGTGCAGGTTTGGATGTGTTCTTTTCACACAACATGCACGTCTTGAGGAGGTCCAAGATGTCTTGACGCATGCACAGCCATCAAACCTTACGTTTCATGATCTCAAAGAAGTTACACCCTCTGATGTGACCCAGGGTTTGGTGGTAGTGCAGTATTGTGTCCCCTTGTTGTGTGGTGGGAATATAAGGCGTCTTCTCACCTGTCTCTGCCCGGCGGCAGACATTTCCAGCATTGATGGTGAACTGACTTTTGTTATCCTTCAGCTTGGAGATGGTGACCGAGTTAAGGCCCTTGTAGCAGGTCGCCTCAGGGTGCAGGTAGAGCATGGGCCAGTCTGGGTCCAGACCGTTGTCCCCAGTGATGGACTCTACGTAGAGTTGTGAAAGAGTGTTGGCTGTGACGAGTTCCTTTCCAGGCTTATATTTGATGCGTAACTGATAGGGGGATAGACGTTCAACCAATCCTGCTTGGCGGCGTGTCAAATGGGACTACGTGTTGAAGTACTGGAGTGACTTGTGGTCCGTCAGAACGCAGGGTGGGAAGGTCGAACCTTCCAAGTAACAACGCCACTTCTCAATGCAGTGTACAATGGCTGCCAGCTCCTTGTTGTGGATGGGATACTGTTGTTCCAAGTCAGTGAGCTTCCTGGACTCATATGCTACGGGGAGGAAGACACCATTGTCAGTTTCTACCCTTGGCACGCCCCCTATGGCCCTGTCAGAGGCGTCAGTCTCGAGTTTGTACTGTCAGTTTTGGTTGGGAAACTGCAGTACTGGTGCTGTTGTGAGCCTTTGCTTCAACGTCTTGAAGGCTTGATCTCTGGCAGGGGTCCAATGGAAGCGCTGTTTGGTATTGAGGAGCTCAGTGAGAGGTGCAATTAGTTCTCCACAATTGGGGATGAACTTGCGTACATAGGCAACCATGCCTAAGAACGTTTGCACTTGGCCCACATCAGTGGGGGGGCGGCATGCTAGTGATTGCCTTGATTTTAGCAGGGTTGGGCTGTATCCCTTGGGCAGAGATGGTGTGCCCAAGGAATAACAACTCCAACTTGAGAAACTCACATTTGGAGGGTTTAGCTTTTAGATGATTTTTCCAAAGGGTGTTGAGGACAGCACAGAGGTGTTGGAGGTGTGTGGTTTGATCTTGACTGAAGACAATAATGTTGTCAAGGTACACCACCACACACTTTCCAATCAATTCCTCAAAGGCTTTGTTCATCAACATGGCAAAGGTGGAGGGAGCGTTGGTCATTCCGAAGTTCATGACACGACACTCAAACAACCTGTAGTGTGTGCAGAAGGCAGTTTTTGCCTCATCCCCTGGTGCAATGCGGACCTGGTTGTACCCGCAGTGAGATCAATCTTGCTAAAGTCCTTTGCGCCTGCGAGTGTATCAAACAGGTTGTCAATCAGCGGCAGGGGGTATTTATTTTTAACTGTCACCTCATTTAGGGCGCAGTAGTCTGTGAACAGGCAAAGGGACCCGTCCTTCTTGGCTACAAAGAAGACCGCCACCCCGTATGGAGAGAGCAAGGGGCAAATGAATCCCTTATCAAGTGCGTCCACAAGGCGCTGGCAGAGGGTTTCATCTTCCTTTGGTGTGAGACAGTATAATGGTTGTGCTTTAGGTAACAATCCTTGAAGTTGTACAGCGTGCTGGATCTCCTGGGGTGGAGGTAGTTGTTTGAGTGTTTCATTGAATATGTCCTTGTACTCCTCAAGGAATGCAGCTA
The DNA here is from genome assembly GCA_014839935.2 of Entomophthora muscae. Taxonomy (NCBI): domain Eukaryota; kingdom Fungi; phylum Entomophthoromycota; class Entomophthoromycetes; order Entomophthorales; family Entomophthoraceae; genus Entomophthora; species Entomophthora muscae. Next base: position 143,768 of record QTSX02001596.1, read on the forward strand.
GCGCTGGTGGTGGTGATTTTGACAAGGGAGGGACTGCAGATGGTTCTGCACGGATAACTTCAACTGAACATTGGTTAAAGTCTAGCCTCCCCCTTGAAATCATATGAGCCTGTTTCCGTCATTCTGACAAACACAGTGTCATGTAGTAGTTTGTTCATTTCCATGGGGTAAATCTGAAAACCCACCTCATTTCTATTGAAGGTGATAACAGAGGTATCCCAGTCAATGTAAAGGCGGTTATGCCGGAGCTAGTCAAGGCCAGCAATTATGTTGTGGCTGAGGCCTGCCATGATTGGCCCAGAGAGATTAACCTGGATGTTCCCCATTCTTACGGAGAAGGGTACCGTCTTGTGGGTGATGGCAATTCTGCGGGAATCAGCTACACATACTGCTTTGAATCTGCTGGGTACTTGGTCTAATTGCTGGGAGTCAGCAAACGCCTGATCTACCATGGTGTGATCAGCCCCAGTATCTACCAGTAACTTGTGGGTGTTCCCACAGAAACAGAAGGGATAGGACAAGCATGTTACTTTATTTGCGGAATGAGCGGCTTGCAACACAGGGTTGTTGCTATGGACCTGAAATCCGTCTAGGGCTTTGACCTCGTGAAGATTGTAGTCACAGGAGTTCTTTGCAAGCAAGGGCTGAGAGGGCGGATTGGTTGGGGTTGTAAGGCCTCTTGTTGTTACAACCCCCAGGCTTTTCCCTGGTCCTTGATTAGCGCTAGCTGGAGCTTCCCCTTGCGGGGGAGTTTAGCTGCACTTTCCTGCTGGCAAGGTTGGTGACAGCCCACTTGACCTTGGCCATTGTTAGGTGCAAGACATGGTTGGGGTGGAGCATTGTTGGTGCAGCGGAAGCCCATTGAAGCCTGGTTACTGGCCTCTACAATGGTTTTATAGTAGTTGTCAATTTAGGTGCAGCAGCCAACAGGAACCCACTTGCAAATATAGGGTTTTAACCCATTAACAATGAGAGTGAGCAACATGGCATTCCCATTGATCACTGCTTTGGGGGCGGCAGCAAGGGCTTGTTGCCAAGTGGCAAGATACTCAGGGACAGAACCAGTCTGCTTGATGGCTAAGAGAGGAGACCCCAAGATAATGGGAGAGAAGGTTTCACTATATCGGGACTTGGCAGCGTCTCAAAATGTTGCCCAGGTGACGTCAAACTCCTGGCTGGCCCAGTTGGTGAACCACATGGCGGCGGCCCCTGTAAGGCGGCCAGATGTGGTGGCAACCAACATGGACTCAGGAACCTGACAGATACAAAGGCGCGTTTTGGTGGACTGGATCCAACTGACAATGTCAGCTCCTTCAACACCGCCAGTGAAGGACTCTAGTTGGAGGTTGAGCATACGTTGCAACAGATCTGACTGTGGCAGGGTGACGCTAGCTTCACACTGCCCAAGGAGGAGCCAATTGTATACACTGATAAGAACTAGCTGATCTTGATAGATGACATAACCTTTGGGAATGTCCCCCTTGGGGATTGGAAGGAACCTCTCTTTTTGTGGAGTAGCCATGCGGCCTGTACTCTGTCCTTTCTTGGGGGAATTTTGTTTTTAAAATAGGTTGTAAACCTACTTCTGCTACCACTGTTGTAACTGAACCAATGGGGGTCCAGTACTTGGAATTGGGGAAGACAACAGTCCAATAGGAAAGGACAGAATAATAAGAATAAGTTCTTGTTTATTGTAGGATATTGTGATTAATATACTAAATGGGGAAGCCATAAGGCCACAAGGGGGTGGCATAGTGGGGAGTTCCATTTTGGGGTTGGAGCCAAGGAATAACTTGTGCAGGGATCAGCAGGTCAAATTGGCAATGCTCCTAATTAGGATGAAGTGCCCACCATTTGACCTTGCCATCAGATTCATTCATAATGTTAGATAAGTCAAGGGGCAACTCATTGAGCGCCCCCTGTGTATTGTAAGATACATTAGCAGGCGAGGTTTGAATCTTGGTTGCAACACATCCTCTTCATCAAGTATCAATAAAGAAGATCCTGATAATTACCTGTCTGACTATCATCAAGCACCAATTGGCCCATGGGATCCCCTAAAGGCTCATAATATATGTAACATCAAAGGATAGTTTAAGCTCCCAAAGAAGTTCCCTTGGGTTTCCCCTCTAATGTCTGTCAAAAGAGGTGCAATTTTAGTCTGTGATGGCTATGTTTTCAATTGCAACAATCAGAAGAGAGCAGGAAGAAGCAAACATTATGTGTGTGAAGATAGAAGCTGCGCTTCCAGGATCAACACAGAAGGATGGGATAAAGTCACTAGTGAAAAAGGAGAGCACACATGCAATGCTCCAATCAATCTTATTGAAAAGCTTCTAAAGTGGTACCTCTACCAAATGGTTCCAGTCTCCAAAGACGTCAATGCTTCTGATCTGGCAGTTAAGGCCACCACTCACCTAAGTAATGAGAACCTGAAGCTCATCCCTGACTGCAACCAGTTAGTGAAGTACATATGTGACAAACACTGTGATCTATTCCCCCATAAGAAATCTGCCATGGTCTAGAGAGTTAGTATTGGCAGAGGAGTTAAAGATTTTCAATGGTGATGAGGTGTTCCTTTTACATGATGATGGGCCTACAGCAGAGGCAAGAATTATATGCTATGCTACACAACAGAACCTGGAGCAGTTAAGGGATTCAGAGACATGGTTATGTGATGGTACCTTTGCAGTATGCCCCTGCCTTTTTTACCAACTATGGTTTGTACATTCCCTTATTGAAGGCAAGGTGCTCTCATTTGCCTACTTTCTGCTTTCTGGGGCAACAGAAGAGATCTATACAAAGGCCTTTAAAATTCTTCAGGAGGGCATCAAAGCCTTACCCAGTAATAAAAAAGTCCCCTGGCCATAACACTAGAGCCAATCCATATGATGATGAAAAGGATGAAGCCACCCTTGCTGCAGAACAAGAAGCTCATGATAAAGCACTTGCCCCTCAACTATAATCATGGACTATGAAACCGGCCAGTATAACGCTTTTGTAAATACCTTTGATGGAGAGGTCCAGGGGTGCTTTTTCCATTATTGACAGGCTGTCAACAGGCAAATAAAGGGTCTACCTGAGCTCAGCAAGCTCCACCGTCTAGATACATCAGGAAAGTGCAAGTTCTTAATTCAGAAGTTTGTAGCACTAGCCTTTGTAAATCCAGAGCATACTGGACAAGCCTTTGACCTCCTATGCCAGGATACATATGCCAAGAAACATGATGGTGCCTTCTACCCTTTCATTGAATATTATGAACCACAGTGAATTAGACGTAAGGTCACTAAGCGCTGGAGCAAGCCCAGAGCCAAAAAACCAACTGGAACTGCTACCCAGCAATTCTTAAAGATTAGATGAAAACTACTTCATCTTTAGAGGGCTGGCATAAGCATATCAAGTCCTCCTTTGGAATCAAGCCCAGATACAACACCTTCTACAAGCACCTCAAAGTCCAATAGGGGAAGACTGTTGCATCCATCAGAGATGTTGAGAACCGCCCATCCAAGAAGAAGAGAACCACCAAAGAGAAACAGTATCAAGAAAATATCAAGGACGTTGTCAAGGCATAATATAAGCTTTCAGAGATTGGGGAATACATCAAGAAGATTGCCACAGTTCTTAATGACAACTGTTAGAACTAGATGACGAGCTGCACTATTCAAAAAAAAATTATGTGGATATAGTAAACACAGAGTTAATTGTTTGATTAACAGTAAGCCAAATTGAGAGGAGGGTTTGATCATTTGGGAACCGCGACCTGTGGAACGTAAGATGGAGATCAAGATTGAAGTAAAGAAGATCATTTTCAGCGGAAAATTAGAATAATGGCAAGTTGGCAAAGTGACGTAAAAGGCGGGCCAAGTGACAGCAAAGGAGTCCAAAGCCATCTGAACCATTGTCCTGGCCATATTGTCAAAGACAGGGGCCAACAGGCCCAAATACGCAAACATAAGAGTGATTTTCTGTTTTATTCCAAGGTGAGTAAGAAATCTAGAAACAAGTTTCTAGAGGTGAAATGGGGAAGTCTTAAGGGAGTTCAGGATGGGGCAGGAGGGGATTCCTTGGCTTCTGATTGGCTGGCAAGAATATTTTCAGCAGTTGTAGGCCCTGCATTGGAATTTACGTCAATGATGTCATAATTTGAAAAATTTGGGCAACCAGCGGGTTGAGCGCTTCAATCACCAAATAACGTATAACGGGTGATTTTCTTGTCATAGTTATTTGGATAAAAAATGGTAGATCCAGATTTTCCAGGGCTATTTGAGCAACCCCAGCTTTGACCCATTTTTTGTCAATTACGGCATTTAAGTTATCAATTTCTCTTAAGGGTTTGGCAGTGGTTCTTCATTGGTTTCTGGTCTTACGGGGGCGTGTTATTCCTTTCATTTGGTTTTCTACCGTAACAGCAACCAGGTGATCACAGTCTAGCTTTTAATTAAATTTATTGAGTATTGCCTAATTTTTTATATAGTTCTTATATATTAATTATAATATTTTTAAATAAATAGTTATTCTAAATAACATATTAATAATTTATGAAACTGTTTTTATAAAAATCATTGATTTTCTATTGATAGTTTGATGCCTTAGACTGTAATGCATGGCCTATATTGGTATTTCACTAGTAAATTATATGTTTTTTGTGGTTCTTGATATAGAAAAACATTTATATTACTGTTTCTGATTGCTATATTTTATCTATAATACGTGAAATTTTATGTAGTACCTTTTTGTATATCGGATTTTTTATTTTTATAAGTGGGAAAAAATATTTTATAGTAAAGATAGCTAATTTCATAGTGAATTATTTTTGAAGTGTATTTTTATGAATTTTTTAATAGTCATGTATAATTTTTTATGGACTTTTTAAAATCTATGTTGTCACATTACCCTAAAAAATATCTTGAAGCTTAATTTTTATTAAGTAAAATGTTCAGGAAACAGGTTTCTGCTTATTAAAAAAGTGTCAACATTTAGTAGTCTGCATGAGTTAAAACTTAATTCTGACTTTTCAATGCTGTTGAAATTAAAGTATTTTTAATTCTGATTATTGACATATAGTAAGTTGACTTGCAGAATGAGTTAATTCTGGCGGTTGCCGAGCAACAGGCCCAGGTTCAGATGACAGCAGCCTGGTGGCTAGGTACATTCTGAGGACTCAGGTACAACATTCCTATTGATGCTTGCCTTGGATGTCACAGCCAGAATGTCCCTAGAACCTTTTTCTCCAGGCCAAGGGACTCTTGGGCCAGAGGAATTATTTGACTGGGATTCTACTATATTGGAATCTTATCCCCAAATTTCTTGTGCCGCAAGCCAGGCAAGGCCCATAAAGTGGGGGGCACGTTTTTCTGTTATCCTGCTAATTGTTTTAAGATAGGACAGCACCAGGATAGCAAACAATCCTACTGGATTAATCTCTTTTCTGTAGTGAGAGAAGACTCTAAAAAAGGAGAGGAAGTTTTGGCTGTAAAGGCCAGCACAAAATGCTCATCCATAGTGTTGGCAAGGTCCTCCAGGTTGCGTAGAAGTCGCACCTGGACCCAGCCCGCCTTTTTTGTGGCTCTAGGGAATATATCCCTACACAGGGATAGTGGGACCTCTTGGGACTTTAAATTTTACTGCTGATAGGAACAGGTTGTACATAGATATGAGTGTCAAAGAAGACTGAGCAAAAATCCCAAGAGATAGGATTCTAGTATCCTGGATCAGCTACTTTTGGGTTCAAACCCAAGGGCATAAAAGTAGTCAGGAGATGAATTTTTCTAATTTTTTGGTAAAAAAAGCATGTAAGAGAGTTTGCTATCTACCTGACTAGTACTATATGAATCACTAGATTGAGTATCAAGCTTGCTGATCTTAGCTGCAAACCTAACCTCAGTCTTGTGCCTGGCAGCACATTTTTGTACTAGTTTCTCTAAGAGATTGTTATTGGTTTTCTCAACCTTTAGAACTGTGATCATAATTAAGTTATGATGTTGCTTTTACTTTTTAAAAAAAATTATATCTCTTTTATTCTTTAACAAGATGCTTTCAGGTTGTTTTACAATAATCTGGAAAGCTTGTGTACACTTTCTATAGTTTCTGTAGGTTTTTCTTCTTCTATGTAGGTGTTATGCCTTAAACAGCAATTGTGGAAGTCTGGGGCCAGATTTTATCAAGGTCACTTAAATGGGCAGTAAGCTTCCTATTTTTAACCTTAATAGTTATCACATTGAACCAAGTGATCAGTTCATGGTGTTGTATGGGACTTGTTGTGTTTGACTCTTTAAGCATCTAAAAAAGTCCTCTAGCTGGGACACTATTTGGTTCTGGTCATTTAAGTTTTTCAAGGAACCTATGTGACAGGTCAAGCTGCCACAAAGCATGGTATATATGTAATTCATTATGCAGACGTTTATTGCTCTCTGGGAAATTGACAAAATTTATCCTGCATGAAATCAAACTATTAAAAACTTTCATCTATTTGAAATTGGACATGGTTGGCAATCTTGTGTAGACTTCTCATCATCACTTGAAAGAAATAAAAACTTGTTTAAGCATTTTAATTGTGTCTTGTTGAGTGGTCTGGAGTTTATTGCAGCTAGTTCCTAACTCCTTGTTCTTCAGGCTCTGGCAAGCCAAATAATTGTTACATGTGCTTGATAATTGGATGTACAAAGTATGGTAAGAAGTCTTCTACTCAACTTTTTTTTAGTAGATGACTGATATTAGTGGTGTTTATCTCTTGGTATTGGCAATAAGCTGTCCAGAGATCAGAGAAGTTCAGGCTTAAGCTGAAAAAATTAAAGTACACTTCCTGCTAGGCAGTCTCTGACCTGTTCTCTTGTAGTAGAGCACTTAACATAGTGTGAATCTTAGCTATAGTAAAGTAATGCAGCAAGTTGTGGTCATGGATATTTGCTAGGTTTATATGAAGACAATTTCTGGGGAGTAATGCCACTTAAAAAGGTGTAATTACCAGGAAGGGGTCAGTGTCATGTTTAGTGTTGCTGGTTGTTATATGGCCCTTAATACTTATAACAAAGCTGAGGAGTGAGGTTACAAGGCAGTGTCTTGACTTGACATCAATGATAGCTCAATTTTATAACAATTATCAATGTCAAGATTTTGCATCTTGGGAGAGACTTTATTATAAAGGACATTATTTATGAAGTTGTTGATTAGGAGATCTGTATGATGACAGATATAAAATACCAATCAGTGTCAGAGTACAGCAAGCTGACAGTTTTTGTTTAGCTCAAAAAAGAGTATAAAAATAGAGGATTCAGTCCAGAGAACACAGTATCAGTGGAGGCGCCATCAAAAGTTTTCACAGATACTGATATTCATATTCAAGTACTTGAATTAGTCTTACTACTGGTGGACAGCTCAGTAGTGGTAAAGATAGAAATATATGATTCTATTTTCTATATAGATAGGTGTATATGTCTGCTTTTTTAGCCAAAGAAGAGGTCTTCATATAGAGTTTTGAAACTCTCTTTCCAGGGTGATGTCTGCCACTTCTAACACTTACTATGTCAGCCTATCAATTCTCAAGACTTCCAGATTTAGCCCCCAGAGCAAGAATCCATGTCTCTGGTGGCATGGGATAACAGTTGAAAGTAAACCTCTTGTTTAAACTATTATTTTGAACTGCAGCATTGTGAAAGAACCTTGTTGGCTAACCACAAATCAGTTATTAATAGAACCCTTAAGTTCAAATAAAAAAGAGAAGAAATCCTGGTGGATGTTTGCCCTGCTTATTAAAACAATGTTTTGAGCTATTGCCAAAGTGCAGCAGGATGATATTGTAATTTGAGTAGAATGTTCTGAAACCTGATTTGGCCATGCCCCTGTCTAATTCTATCCTAAATTAGCCAATCAGGCTTAGGCAACTGCTTTGGATCAGATCTGGAAGAAAGCTGTTATTGGAGCCTTTGTTAGTATGTAGACTGTTGTGGTTAATCTGATGATGTTAGATAGTGCCCAATCTTGTTCCATTCACTGTACCTGATTAACAGAATGATGAAAACATATGTAAGGATTGAACAGTTGCTAAAGGGTAAAAACTGCCTTTATTTCACATATGAATCAAGTATATATAGTAAAGCATGTGAGAGGGTTGTCAATAAGAGTAAGGAAAGATTAGATGTCATGAAAACAGAGACTTGGAATTGTATACACAAAAAACACCAAACAGAGGGAATAACAATTGCAAACTCAGTAATGATCAACCAATCAATTTAAAAATTATTGTGGCTTACGTGATGCAAAATCTTGGACTCAGAATTGTGAATGATTCCAAGCTTGCAAAATGATTCCTCAGGTATTAACAGATCACTAGGGGCTAACAATAATTGTAAAGCACCAAGAAATTTGCTGTTTAGTTGAAACATAAAAGTGTCCATTAACTATTGATTGGATAGTTGCTCAATTGCACATAACATAAGTGGATATTAGATCTGACTTTGATAGATTGAAAACAAACTTAATAGCTCTTAGTTAATATGACTCCCTTCTGATTTGTCAGAATCTATCAATAGAATCAAACTCTTGATTCTATCAGATTTGATGAACCAGGTGCTGGCAGTACCACATCTACCTATTGGGATGAGAGAATGGTGGGCTAGTCAGCCCATAGAACTCAGAATTTCTGACAGTGAAAAGATGAATTCCTAAAGCAGAATTCAAAGCTTTAAAAATGGCAAAAAACTTGCCTATGTGCATAACTGATGTGAGAGAAAAGCCCCAAAAATCATATTTTTAAAGTAAACCTTTTGTTTATAAACAGTTGTAAATTTTTATGGAGCATCTTTCCAATTAAAATTTACTGTTATTTGCTTTCAAAAATTAATTTTGTTCTATGTAATGCCATCAACTCAATAATATGAAGATATAGTAAATGATCCTATACTTGAACCATGAAGCCTTAAGATTGAGAGTTTGGTACTACTCTGATTTAGACAGTGGTTGCTAATCTTAATTCTTATTTTTCTATCTTTTATACCAATTAATAAAATCTGGCATGATTACCTTTAAAACAACTAACAGATACAATATTCAAGCGACAAGGCTTCCAACCTGGTAGATTAAAATAATTAATTTAGGCCCCTCAATCCTAGCAGCAAGCATGAAATTTTTTGACAAAAAATAAAATGAATTATGATTATTAAGCTTACCTCATTATAGTTAATGATACTTTGAGTGAAAAAGAAATATGAATAAGAAAAGAAAATATCAAAAACAATTATGATTTAACAAATTAGTATGCTAATATAAAGAAGCAGCTTCCAACTTGATTCAATAACAAGAGAGCCAAGTAAAAAACCAATTAAAAGAGGTTATATAATAAAGTGTGGAATTTTATAGCTAAGAGCCAAACAAAACATCTATTTTGATTAAGAAGATTATGCTTTTGAAAAGTATTCTCTGAGTAGAGCTAAAGCTTTTCCTCGGTGAGACAAAGTATTTTTCAACTCTGATGACATCTCAGCATAGCTTAATGGCAGCCAAGAATTAGTTTATGCATCTAATGTAAATAAAGAGTAACTTACGTTTGAGAGTGTCCTTCAGGAAGAAAAATAGGATCCCATCCAAAGTTGATGGGTCCTTGTGGCGGAACAATGCTTCCCTGATTATGAGTTAGAACAGATATTATGTTTAAAAAAGAACTCCAAACCTTTGTTATTCCTTGAAATAAGATGGGTTCAAACCCGGGACCTTCTGAATATGCAAATGTACATACGGCAGAAGCATTTTTAGATTCATACCCCAACAAGATCTTATTGAGTCCTATGAGTTTAGACCAGGAACAAAAAATGCATACCGTCATGACCTAGTTTTTCTAAAAACCATTTTCTAATAGTAGTTAGAAAAATAAAAGAGGTTCTCTTTCATACACGTATACACCTGGTAATCCCTTAAGAGCATCAAAACATAAAGCAGTGTCTTCAGTGATTACTGGCCCATTTAACTAAAATATCAGTTTTGAATTTCTGAAATAGCTTACTAATTCAGCTGCCTTCCGGCACTTCTCTTTGGCGACTTCTTCAACTTCTCCTTGAAGCTCAGGCACTTAAAAAACATTATTTAAATATCACAATAATGTGGACTACTAAATGTATAAAACCAAGAGAAAAGAATCTCGTTTAAGAATTCAGTGTTAGATTCGGTGATTAAATAGCTACAATATAAAAAATAAAGAGGAGACAAGACTCACGATCAAGTTTATGGCTTGTGATTGAAATGGGTGAAGTTTTAAGAATCGCCTGAACCTCGGCCAGCTTATTAGCATTCCCTGTTACGAAAACCAAGTTCTTGATCACTTTAGACCCGCTCATCCTTAAACTCTATCAAATAGCTGGTTGGAAATAAGTCTTTTTAAAATACAAGTACTTGTTCAGCCTTAACAACTATTTTGCTATTAAATAGAATATAAAGTTTGGCGAAGAGCTTGGATCCAAAAATCATATATACCCTTTCAAAAAGTGGATTTTAATTTAGATTTAAATGTTATGGTGTCAAAACTAGAAGCCCAAAAGAGCCACTGTGATAGTGTTGACGATTAATTCGACGAATTTAAATAAATTCAAATTAATCAATCGACACTAAAATGATGGGTACAAAACCCAAACTCATCCAATCAATAAAACTATTCTTGTCTCCCTATTCGTTTTTGGTCTTTTTGTAGTCACTACTACACTACAAGCTCTTCAAGCTGAAAATTATAGAATAAATTGGTATTTGTTGCATACACTGTCATTACAATTAGTCTAGCCTCTTTTATAGCATTAACTGTAATATACTGTTGTGACATTCTCACTTTCAGCTCCAATAGTTGATAAAGGATAACACTTGTCAGTGAGCTTTAAATTTTGAATGATAAAAATACAACTATTTATTCTGTAACTTGTTTTTGATTCTTATTTTAGTTTATTTAGCTTATTGCTGCCTTAGATTCCACCTGATTGGCATTAGTGTAGGGCTGTGGTGGATTAAAAATGTGCTGATTATACCAACTGCTGTAATTGACTCATCCAAGCTGTCACATTTTCAGATTTTGGATTCCCCTTACCTAGGGGAATCCAAAATTTGAAATAAAAATGGTCATAGAAGGCTTTTTGTTTTCCAGATGAGTAAGATTGTATATATGTTTAAAAAAATATTTTTAAAATAAAAGTCAAATTTGAATTTTTATACTTCTTGTTTTAAAATTTAAAAAATATAATTTTTATTTAAAAAAAATCTGAAAAAACACACTCTTCTGTGGATGTGTACAAAAACAATTCTGGGAAACTCACATCAAAAATCAGTTTTCTGGAACTGTTTTTTGATCTCAAATGGGTGGCTGCTTTTTTAAAGCAGCCACTGTTTATGATCTGCTGCAGCCCTCATTAGTGTTACTGATGGCTTAAGTGTGTCTGTTTTCCTGTAGCCTAAATATCTGATTTTGTAAATGATAATTACAATGCTCAGACAACATGCCTAAACAATCAAAATGAGCTTTTACACTCCAAAGGAATGCTGTGTTAAGCATTAAGTTATTGCTTTTAGAGTTATCAACCCACAAAAGTTTTAAATTATAACAAAACTGAAAATTGGACATGCATATAAGTCTGTATGATTTCAATTAAATGATCTTTTTATAAAAATATTCAATGTAAGAAATAGGGATTTTATTTCTCTGACACAAAAACTACATCTTGTATCTTAAATTAGCTTACATTTTTTAAACAATTTAATATTGCTTTTACTTAATTTTACACCAGTAAAATGTTTCATAACTCCTTGTCATGGCCTAGCAATTGTCAAGTATATACTTCTGAGAAGTATAATAAACAAAATAAAGGGGAAAATTAAGAAGATAATGATACTTTATTGATATGAGTTTAGATTATTATATAGTATAATGAGAAGCCACATACTGTCCATGTACGTCATGACAGTCATGGGGCTTGTCCAGGTAATGTTCTGTTTAGGACTTAAAAGGTTTGATTCCCATATTAGATGGGCAATTGATAGGAGTGCCACCAATTTAATGATTAATTGGGGAATCACTTGGGGAATTACTTTCCCAAGAGGCTGTAATCAAAGATGTTGTGACATCTCCCCCTGGGGTGCTGGAAGGCAGAGCCTTAGTAATTTCACTTGAGAGTGTCAGGGATTTGGGCTTGGCATTGATCCAGTTTTGCATTGGTTACAGGAAGTTGGGAGTTACATTGAGCTATTCATTATTTTCAAAGGCAGAGTTAGTTGTGCTACATACATTTTAGTTAAATAAAAATATCAAATTCCTTGATGAGGTAAGTGTTGTTTGGTTTGACTTTCATGACAATTCCTGGTCCTCTTAACACTAGTTCCAGCTTGTGTAAATTGTGGTTGTCAACTCAAATCTTGTCCCTAATTTGGAACTGTTCCTTTCAGATGGGATTGCTTATCTCTCAACTTTTTTCTTTTCTTTAACCTCTTGGTCTTTTCTAGTGTTGTGCATCAGGATCATTGTTCACTGGTACTTTCTTAGGTAAGGATAATTGAGGTACTAAATAGTACTGATAATGGCAGGTTTATGCCTATAGACAAATCCATACAGGCTTTTGCCTGTATTTTGATTGACTTGGGTTTGATATACTATTAGCGCTGTTGGAAGCATTTCAGCCCAGAGCTGTGGGTTGTTGGCAGATAATTTACTAAACACCTCTATAAGGAAACTTTCCAATATTTCTACTCTCTCATTTTCTTGTGGGTGATAAGGGATGGAAACTGTATGCTTTATTTCATTTTTAGCTAGTTAGATGTTGATGTCAATGGTCTTAAGTTTGGTTTCTCCATCCGTGATTAGGAGTTCAGGTTTCCCAAACTTAGCTATGATCACCTTGCCAATAAATTGTCTTATGTTGTTTACTTTATGTTCTTTTGTGGCTTGTGCTACAGGCCACCTAGTTGCATAATTGATAACTGTAATAATGTACTTTTTGCCTTTGTTATTGACAGGCATTGGTCCCACAATATCCAGCAATCACACTTTGAAAGGCTGTGTGATTTAAACAGGTTACTGACTTGGGGTTCCCTGGAGCAGGTGTAATTTTTCACACACTTTGCATTGGTCTAGCACTTCTTTGATGTTGTCCAGAATGTTGGGCCACCAGTAGCATATCTTAATATAACTGTGTGAGTTCCTGCTATGTGTGTGACCCAAATCTCTGTGGTATCAAAGAACTGTGTCAATTCTTTGTGTTAACAGAACATAGGGTATAGTATTGCCACTTGGTAGTATGCAGTGTAGAGTACCATATACATTTTTGAACAGATATTTGTTCTTGAGGAATTTCTCTTGGATGTTAATTAGTGAACCAGTTGAGAACCCCTCTTGGAGATTTTTCATTATTAATATGGGCCAATTGGGGTCCCCATCAGTGCATAGGAGGGTTTTAGTGTATAGCCTTGATAGGGCGTCTGTAGTAAGCATCTTTTTGCCTAGTTTTTATTCAATTACCATGGGGTACATTTGTATAGGGCTCATCCATTCAGCTTGTCTTCTTGATAGGTGTTGTTAGGTTTTGAAGAATATCAGTGACTTGTGGTTGGTTAGCACTTTGAATGTTTGTGCGCCTTCCAGGTAACATCACAACTTCATGAGACAGTGTACAATGGCTATCAGTTCCTTGTCATGTATTGGATATCTTTGCTCACCATCAGACAGCTTTTTTGATTCATATGCTACAGGGAGGAAGTCCTTTTCTGCAGTTTTAATTTGGAGTACTCCTCCTATTGTGTAATTGGAGATATCAGTTTTTGGTCTGTACACTCCTTCACAATTTGATATTGCAAAATAGGTGCAATGACCATATGCTTTTTAATTGTGAAAGTGATGATTTCTCAACAGTATTCACACAAATTTTGCCATCTTGCCTGTGATTGTAGATAAGGGACTGTTAAGGCGCCCCAGTCAGGGATGAATCTCCTGACATAAGCTATCATGCCTAGGAACATATGAAGTTCACTCTTTTTTCCAGTGCCAGCATATTGGTTATGGCTTGTATCTTTTCTGAGTCTGGCTTCACTCTGTTTTTGCTGATAATGTTTCCTAAAAATGGGAGTTCTGTTGAAAAGAATTCACATTTTGAGGGCTTGGCTATGAGCTGGTTATCTTTAAGGGTGTAGAGGACCAGGCAGACGTCTTTCCAGTGTTGTTCCTTATTTGGGCTGTACATGATTATATTGTCAAGGTAGATAATAGTCCTTTTTCAATGTGATCTTTAAAAACTTCATTCATAAAGTTCACAAAGGTACTTGGGGCATTTGTCATACCAAAGTTGAAGACAACATATTCAAACAATCCATACTTAGTTCTGAATGCTGTTTTAGGTATGTCCTCTGGCTTAACGCAGATTTGGTGATAGACCACTGTTAACTCAATTTTTGTAAAGAATTGGGACCCCCAGGGCGTCAAAAAGGTCATAAATAGGGGGAAGGGGATACATGTTCTTAATTGTGACCTTATTGAGCGCCCTGTAATCTGTGACCAGGCAGAGACCTCTATCTTTCTTTGCAGCAAAAAAGACAGCTGTGCCAAAAGGAGATTTAGAGGATTGTATGAGTCCTTTTTCATGTGCCTTGTTTATATAGGCCTTTAGCATGTTGTCATCTTGTGATGTCAGGCAGTAGATAGGGTGTTCTTTTGGAATACTCTCTTTTAGGTCAACACATTCCAAATGCCCTGGTTGGGTAGTAGTCCTGGTAAAGTTTCTTGGAAAACAGAAGGGGATTCAATGACTAGTTGTGCTTGGATTGGGTCTCTTTCAGGTGTGATTTCTGTACTTTTAAAGTGGTAACCTCATACGTGCAAGTGTTCCAGTTGATTTTGCTAGGATTATTTTCCTCTTCTGTTTCCATAATCTTTATAAATACATGGTCCTTCAAGAGTGTGTCAAGATGAGTTGGGTAAACATGGTGGTGCACTTTGCCTCATTGTATGGTGAGGGTAGTGCTACCCAAGTCAATATGAGGTTTGATCTTACTCATCCAATCCAGGCCAAGTATAACATCATACTTGGGGATTGATATGATTGGACCACTAAGTGTAATCTCCACATCTACTATTTGGGTGCAGAAAGGTTTTGCTTCCTTGGTGACTGATGTACTTCTATTATCTGCCATGGTAACTCTCTTGATATTGCTTTGGACCGTGGGTGATTTCATGAGGTTGGCAAATATTTTGTTGACAAGGGATTGGTTGGCTCCAGTGTCAAATAGTGCTGTGCCCTGATATCTGCAAAAGCAGAAAGGATAAGTGAGGGTTTTTTCAGTTTAGGTGGCAAACAGTTTAGGATTTCTGGAGGGTACTTGTATCATGATAATTGAGTCCAGATCCTGGTCCCTGTAAAAGTCTTTTAAAGTAGGGGTTGGCTTGCCTAAGCACTTGCCTGACCTTTTTCCTCCTTGGTTGTATTATCAGTATTTATCTGATTCACTTGGGTTGTATAATTTCTGCCTCAAGGATGAGGATTATTGGCTTGATTGGTTTGATTATTGGGTTTAGTATCCTTCTTTGCTGAGGGACTCTCTTTCTTATTGTTGGTTGCATGCAGATTTTCAGATTTCTGATCAGCTTTCTTTCCTTCAAAGAATAAATCCTGGAGATTCTTTCAGCAGCTCATGTCAAACTGACGTCTTATGTGTGTGAGGAGACCATTTTAGAAGTCCAGTTGCAATCCAGACTCATCAAAGTTGATGGTGTTGTGAGCTTGATCATGTATGTCTTTGTATGCTGCAATCTACTCCTCAATGGTTTCTTCCATTGTAAAGGTTCTGAGTTCTTTCATAATCACAACATAAGAGTTATTTAAAAGAACTTTTCTAAGAAGGCATTTTTGAACATGTCATAGTCTTCATTATGATCAGCATGCTGTTCAATCCAGTTGCCCACAAAGTGAAAGGTGAACCTGGTAACTTGTAAAGCAATTTCACTTGCTCAAAGTCTACAGGTGTAGCCTACTTTTATGAACTTGTTTTATGTGCTTTTAATCCAGAGGTTGGTGTTTTCCCAACATAATACTGGAAAATTCCCAATATCTGCTGAGTGTAGAAGCTGAAATACAATGTTGGGTATTTTAGGCATGTCTTGGATCAGAGATGGGCTCAGGACTCCTTGTATGCCAAGGAAGTTGTACTGTTTGGTAGGTACAAGGATACTGTTGAAGACAGTGTATCATGCAGGGATGTACTGACCTTCTTCATATCTTCTCCAGATGGTGGGGAGTGCCATCTTCTGGGTTCTTAACTTTGAAGGAATTTTTCTTTTGGCTGTGTAGGTGTGTATAACCTACCTGTTCTACCACTGTCAATTATATAACTCTGAGAAGTATAATAAACAAAATAAAGGGGAATATTAAGAAGATATTAATACTTTATTGATATGAGTTTAGATTATTATATAGTATCATGAGAAGCCACATGCTGTCTATGTATGTCATGAAAGTAATAAGGCATGCCCAGTTAATGTTCTGATTAGGACTCAAAAGCTTTGATCCCTGTATTAGATAGGATATTGATAAGAGTGCCACCAATTTAATGATTAATTGGGAAATCACTCAGGGAATTACTTTCCCGTGAGGAAATAATCAAAGATGTTGCAACAAAATTTAAAACTATGTTCTTTGCATGTAAGAGAGAGAGACTTAAAAAGTCTTGTTCTAATTATGAGGGTTAGACCACCAGAACATAATCTAGTGTAAGATTGAGATAATCACTCTTAGTGATCTCTGCACCAAGAGCACCATAAAAAAGAAAGTAGGTGTCAAAACTCATGATGAAAATTCCCATCAACAATCACAAAGCACAATTAGCTGATATTCAAGTCAAAATAGGGAGGCCCTCAGTATAAGGAAGAGAAATCTTAATAGGATCTAAAATATGTGGTATCAAGTATATACTTCTGGGAAGTATAATAAATGTGATAAAGGGGAAATTTGAGAAGAGAATAATAGTTTATTTGATATGAATGTAAGGTATTATATAGTATCATGATAAGCCACATGCTGTCCATGTACATCATGATGGTAATGGGGCTTATCTGAGTAATTTTCCTCTTAAGTCACAAGGCTTACTCAAGTTGTGTTCTGCTTAGGATCTGGATTGTGTGATCCCCGTAATAGATGGTTGAATGATAGTGGTGCCACCAACTTAATGATTAGTCAGTGAGCCATTTGATGATTCATTTGGTGAACTACTCTGGGTGTTAATTCCCCAAGAGAGAGTAATCAAAGATGTTGCAACAGTGGCAAGAGTTTTTCATGCATATTAGTAAGTGCATGAGAAAAGAGCTGAAAAAGATCATTTGAGGCTGATTTATTTATGAAATGGCCTTCAAAGATTATTATGTTGTGAGCTTAAGAGCTTAGGTTATCAAAGAGGCACAGCAAGAGAAAGGTATTGGATCTTAAATATTTTACAGAAGAAATCATCCAGCCCCACTGGAAGGAGCAGAGAACTAAAAGCGCAAAAGAGTAGAAAAGAGATGATATAAAAGGGCCTTGATGAATGAAGCCAGCTTTTTTGAAACCCCTTAAGTTTTTGAGTCTTAACCCTATTTTTTTACAAGAGAGTAGTTAAATTAAATATATATATAAATAACAAAATAGACTCAAAAATAGACCAAAATTTTTCCAGATCTCTTAAAAAGTTCATGAGAGAAACTTATAACAAGGACAGTTATAAGAGAATTATGAGAAGAAGAACTTTCTGTACTCAGTTCAATACAAGCCTTTAAAATAAGGTACTTCATTGAGTGCTCAAATCAAGAAGATAATGATAAGAGTAGTGAATAACACTTTTGATACTATATATATATAAATTGCAGGAAAGTCAAGGGCAATATCCAAAATTTTATAAAAAAAATATGAAAAAGACATAGAGAAATAAAAGGTATTAAACCAAGGCTTTAGAGAAGTTTGATTTGTAAAAATAGACAAGAAATAAGTCCAAAGAACCCTTGTTTTCTTTCAAGTGAGGATATTTTTAAACTGGGTGGCTCTTTAAAAAGAGATGTCATTCAATTTTGAACTGATTGGTAAAAACATTTAAGGCTTGATATCAGATTTTTATAGGTTTCTTCATGGGAAGAATGTCATATCTAATTTGTTGAATAAAAATTTAAGTAGAGATTTTTACTAAAATAGATAGATTAAAGTTTAGATAAAAAATCCAAGTTTAAAGATGAAAATTATGTGATAAATTTGATTGGCTATAATCCCTATGTTTTGAATTAATCCTAACCAGGGTCAGTGTCAGGAAGCCAGTTGTAAGTAGGGGCCTTGGGCAGCTTGGGATGAGGTACGGTCAAGCTGGCAGGTAGGGCCCACCATAGAATGGGTGCTAACTTGATAATATAAGATAAAGATTGCCCGAGCAAGGACCAGGGTCCGGAGTTGGGGACCACGGAATCCACCAATTCTGTCAAAGTAATATAGAGTACTCCAAACAGTTGGGTAGAGGTGGTCTTGGCGGTGGTGGTGGGTTCCAAGGGGCGGTCTGGTTTCAGGGTTAATGGCGGAGCCATGGGAACAAAGTACGCTGGTAGGTAGTTGTACTTGTCCTTGAATAATAAGGGCGGTATCTCAACTCTCTTCCCTTCACGTCTGATGTATTTGGTACTTCTAGTCCTTGCCAAAGGGTCAGCAATGAGGATGGTCTCCAAGTTGTACTCCAAATAGGCCGGGTTGGGGGGGGGGGGGTACTCGGTAAAGTGCAC
Organism: Entomophthora muscae; assembly: GCA_014839935.2. Taxonomy (NCBI): domain Eukaryota; kingdom Fungi; phylum Entomophthoromycota; class Entomophthoromycetes; order Entomophthorales; family Entomophthoraceae; genus Entomophthora; species Entomophthora muscae. Next base: position 162,501 of record QTSX02001596.1, read on the forward strand.
AGGTCCAAAGGGAGCTCCTGGGGGCGGTATGATGCCTGGGGCAACTCAGCAGGTTGGGCTTGGAAAGGGGCGGCAGCCTGGTAGTCTACTTGACCCAAATTAAGATGGAAGATCACTAAGACTAGATAGGATAAGATTTTTTCAAACCAAAGGTTCATAAAACTTTATTATCAAAAATAATGATGGGGTCTTCACAGTACCGCCAGGGTTTTTATACCCTGGGACTTTGCTTCTTCAATTTTTGCAGGGTTCAGGTTTGCAGACAAGGCACTGACGGGATGTGGGTCTTGGCTTGGGGTCTCAAGGGTCACAGATCCAGGTTGTGCCTGTTCTGGCAAATTGGAAAGGCAATGCTTTGTTTCACCGCCACTGTTCACTATGTCACCTGAGTAGTCCAATTGTACTACCCCTTCTGGGCGGGAGACTGGCAGTTGCTGGTGGTCATTGGCAAGGTTAAAAATAGGTTTTGTCTTAACCTCCTTAAGGCAAGCTGCAACCTCTGCATAGGTTTGGGTCTTTGGTGGCTCAAGGTTGGCATCAATCTGATGAACATTTGGGGAATTGTCTCTGAGAAGCTGGCGGGTCTCAGAGTAACTTGTTAACTCAGGTTTGCAATTTAACAAGTTGGTGGTCTCCCGTCCACTTTGTGTGACTTGACTAGTCTTTGGAGGGTCCTCTGTTGTAGGCTGGTGGAACGTAGAGTAATTTGCCAGTTTGAGTCTGTGATTTAATGGATTGGCGGGTTCTGGACTGGTCTGGAGGGTTTGATCTGCCTTCTGGGGACTGGGGTTCAACTCTTGGGTTTTCAATAAAAGTATTGAAATGTCATTCATGACAGTCAGAAAGTATTCCTTCTGAACCAATGCTTTCTTGGAAAAAAAGTAAAAAAGAAGATCTGTGCTACTACTTGGGAAGAGTATAACAACACAAATCTTTCATCTATTTTAAAGGCTTTTTCCAACATTAAAAGGCCCCAAAAGTTGTTAGCAGCCCCCAGAGGTGCAAAAAATCATGAAAAGAGGAAGATACATGTTCTCAGGCTCAAAAAGGTCTAGAAAACCCCACTAATTGCAGCAAAATACCCCAAATAGACGGACAAGTGCCTAAAGTCAAAGTATGGGGATTGAAATCTCTAAATCAATGGATTTTTCAATCTCTGCACTTTTTTTCAATAAAAACTTTTTCCAAAAAATTTAATATTTTTCTTAAATTTGACTTTTTTAAAAATGTTTTTACTAGTAGCTAAAATCAAAAAAACCAAGTTCAAAGTGCCCAAATTGATGCAATTTAAAACACACCTTAAATTAATTTGGCTTTTAAAATAGAATTCATTCATCCTTTTGAATATAGGGGACAAAATTAAAAGTGCAGAAATTGAAGTCCGGAAGTCTCTTCAATTTAATATTTGGGGCCCCAAAATTAAAAAATTAAAATATCACTTAATATTGATTATATCACTATGTAAGTGATCAGAAAAGCTTCAAAATCATATCATACTCAACCAAATAAACTAAAACCTATCATACAGGTTCACAATCACCTGTAAAGCATTTGATTATAATTTCAGTGATTTTTATTATGTAAAAGATAGAGTGCTGAATGAAACAAATATTATATGATCACTTAGTAATTTACTGGATGTAGTAATAGAGTGCGCAAATTGAAAAAGCTTCAAATCAAAATTTAAAACACACTGATTTAGTGCTCACCAATACATTTTAAATTATGATTGGAATTTAATATTTTATCAACTAAGCTCCAATAGGTGTTTATAATCAAAAGTGCGGAAATTGAAAGTGCATTTAAACCAAACAAACGCTCTACTTTACAAAACAATAATAATTTAACCAGTGTAAGTTTAAAGCTTAAAATAAGCGTTTTAAAGGTTAAAGACTTGCTTTAGAACATAGTAGAGTTTCAAGCCTTTTGGGTTAGTTTAGTGTAACTTTTTAAAGGGTTTAGTAAAAACTGCAGATTTTGGCAGTTTTGAAAAAATATTAAATTAATTTAATATGTTACTATGTTTCCTTATGTTTTTAGGGAGTGTTGAGATCAAAGTGCCAAAATCAAAACTGCCTAATTGTCTGATCAAAAGCCCCTTTTTTGCTCTGTTTAAAAGCATTATAGAGTTGACTACCTCAATTAAAACATTTTTTAAAACTAACAAAATATAGTAAAAAGCACTCTGAATTTCAGATTCTGTTAAAAAAACAATATTTTTATTAATAATTTATATTTTTTTACTAACCAAAAAATACTAATTTTGAGCCATTTAGATGCCCCCTAAGTCAACTCCCATCAACCCAAAGAAGGCCACCCCTTCCAGATCCAAGAAGCCTGGCCCCAAGACCACCAAGAAGATCACCAAGAAGGCCGCCAAGGCCACCAAGAAGACCCCTGAGCTCTCCCCCTCTCCAGAAGAGGAGCCTTCTGAAGAGGAACCTACCCCCAGCCCCTCCAAGAGCCCAACTGGGCACAAGTTTGTCTACAGCCAGACAGATGAAGAGGAGACGCCTCCCCACATCTCAGAAGAAGAACATGAAGACATGTACAACTCTGGAGATGCTACACCAACTGAGGATGGCCTTGAGACCTGGGATATCCTTAAATTTCATAATATATGCAGCTATGAAGAGGAGTTCTGACTACCAGATATCCTGCCCATCTCCTTCCCAATAATTTCCTCCAAGGGCAATGCTGGGTTCTACCATGATGGTTTTATATTTAAGTGTAATGATGAGCAGAAGAACTTGGTGCTTCATCATTACAAGTGTGAGCGGCCTGCCCCGCTTGCCTGACTACAACTGGGTTTACCCAGTTTAAGAAGCTGAACAATCAGCACACCTGCCTGGAACCAACTGGGGTATATCAGCGCCTAATAAAGTGGTACCTGCGCCAGAGGCAGCCTTTCAACAGGGGGCTTACCTCCCAGGAGATAGTCACTAGGGCTATTCACAACTTGACCAGCTTTCAAAAGATAGCTGTTGGAACTTTTGGATCCCTTCAGAAGTATGTCAGTGATAATCACCGGAAGTCTGACAATGTGGGCAGATCTGCCACCTCCCTCCTGGAACTGGATATACCAAATGAGCTCAGAGTCACCTCCAAGGATGAACAGTTTCTCCTTCATGACAATGGGCCAGATGAGCATAAAAGAACCATCTGCTATGCCACCCAGGAGAACCTTAAGAGATTGATGACAGCCAATATCTGGTTAGCTGATGGGACCTTCTCATCATGCCCTAAGATCTTTTCCCAGCTTTGGTGCATACATGGGAAGTATGGTGATAAGTTTTTACCAATGGTTTACTTTCTGATGTCAGGACAAAATGAGGATGACTATAGTCATGCCTTGGAGATTCTAAAGGGGAAGCTGGATCTCCTTCCCCCTACTGATGCCCCCACTTCTACCCCCAAGAGGAAGAAGTCTAAAACCCCAAGCCAACCTGAAGATGAGGAAACATCAGAGCCTTACCATACCCATCTCCTTGTTGACTTTGAGCCTGCTCAAGCCAACGCCTTTAAAAAGGTATTTAAGAGCAAGCCTCATGGTTGCTTCTTTCACTTCAGACAATGCCTCAGAAGAAAGCTGCAGAGCTTTACTGAGCTCAACAGACTGGTTACTAGATCCACTTCCCAGGAGCCCAAGGTGGCCTTCAACTCCTTTTATGCCATTGCCTTGGTGAGAAAGGAGGACTCTAGCAAGATCTATGAGGCATTCAAGAATACCAAGTATATGGAGGACAATGCAGCTGTCTTTGCTCCATTTATTGATTACTTTGAACGCAAATGGATTGGAAAACTTGAAACCAGACACCATGAAAGAAAGGAAAACAAGATTGAATGAAAAAAGTTCAAGTTTGTTAAGAATAAGACCATGAAGACTACTTCCTCCCTGGAAAGCTGGCACAACAAGTTTGCCAACTGTGTTGGGGTGAAGAAACCCAAGTTTAATGTACTGATCAACAAGCTCAAAGTTGAACAAGCAACCAATGAAACTCTTTACCAGGAGTTTTTAGATGGACACCAAAGTGTTTCCCAGAGCAGCAAGGATCTCAAAAGCTTTGAGATAGTCACAAAAAACTCCCTCCTTCCTTACAACTCCTCCAACTGGCTCACTCATCTTGAGAACATTGCAAAAGTTCTTTAATAATTCAAATAAAATCTTGCATTGCTTTTACTTTCTTTTAATTTTATGTTGTGACAATAAAGATCTTACCATGCAAATACATTTTAAAGAAGTTTTTTGTGTAGTTTTGTATTTTATATTCAATTGAATTCAGTTACATATAAATTCTAGTCTAATTTTTCTTTTGAAACTAAAATAAACTTTCTTTTAAAAACAGCAAATTTAAGCATATTTTTATTATCTAGCAAATACTTTTTATTGCAGAAATGAATTTCTTGGGGTCTTTTTAGTCTATCAAAATTTAAAAATAAATAGTTTTATATTAAGAACTGTATTTTATTTGGCTTTAAAGTTAACCTCTGGAAAATCTATTTTTGCACTTCAATCTTTGGTATTTTTGATTTTTGAACCCTACATAGTGTTTCAATTTTTGCACTTTTTGGGGGTCCCATTTTCAATTTCTGCACTTTCAAACTTAGGAACTTTGACCTTAGGCACTTGCCCAAATAGACACCATAAAGATGTCAGCTCCCAGGGTTTATTCTAGCAGAAGTGCTTGCCACAAAGAAATATGAAAAGGGTACTTAAGTTCCAGATTTAGTATTCAGAACCTGACTCAGCCTCATACATTATTCTTGAGCTGGGCCAAATTAATTTTGTCATCCTGAAATGGCCAAGCTCATCTTAATGCAGAGTGTGGGCACACAATGCCCTCCAGAAAGGAAAGAAAACCACTTTTCTCTTCTATCCAAATCCCATCTTTCAGATATTTTACTTTCAGCCAAACTCTTCTTAGATATTTCCGGGTATACCCAGTATAAAAAATGCCAATCATATTCCAAAATCAAATAAGCTCAGGAAAGCTCACCCCAATCAAGCTTGAAGAAGCTGAAAGCTCAGCTGCTTTTTATAAGAACAGCATTCCTCCTAGTTGATTAAAATCATTGCTTTTTAATAAATAAGTAATGAACCTGTCAGGATTGACAATTCTTTATCCCTAGAAACCTGGTCCCAATGGAGGAATTTGAACCCTAGATCTGAATTCCTGCAGGCTGCCAGCCCCATGGACCAAGGGCCCGCCTGCCCGTGTTTTTCAGAGATTGAGCCTCTGCAAGCTGAAGCCCCTGCTAATTCCCAAAGCCAGAATACCAGCGCAGGTTCAATTATGATGGTGCCCAAAGAGGAGCTTCTAAAATTTCCTAATGGAGGCAGAGAAAGTTCCTCTGTGAACTTCATGAATATGAAGTCCTCTCAGATGACCAATTGAATTCCCCTGCCAAGGAAAATCACAGGCTTTAGGCCCAACCTCTTGACCATAGCCAAAAATCAAGATAATCAGGTAGCCAAATTGAGATTCTTGACCAATGAGAGAACACCCAGCCAAGGTGCCATTTTACCGCTCCCACACCCGGGTCTCCTGACCACCCGCCTGTATTTTTCCCAATATTTTGATGAAACCATCATGAGAAATACTAAGTTTGGAGGCGGGATGCTATACATGCCAATAGATTCCGCGCTCAAACCTTATCACCATTTTTGAATAAAGATTATGTTATTTTGGCTCACACAGCTATTGCCTTATTTTGTATTTGCTATCTACCAATTCAGTAAAAGATCTCCTGGCCCTTCTGCCTCACTGCCTGCAGTTTTCTGTCCTCCTGGTGTACCCTTTGGACCCGTCTATTTTACCAACTACCCTCTGAAGTCTGAATACAAGGAATACACCCCAGAAAAGATACTCAAACTTGATCCCCTGGCCCGCATACAATCCGCTATTAGATACAACCAGCAAGGCCCGTGGATATTTTCAACACCCAAGTTGTTCAGAGGGAAATTCAACTATCTCCCTGCTTACAACCTGCCCATGGAACCGCCTGTGACCCCAAAACCTATGACCGCTTCTTTGCCCAACCTTCCTACCAACCATTATGGCAAGCTGTTTGGGATTGTGTACATCACCCTCACAGGGGTGATTGACGCTATAATCCCGGCCGCCGGCCTGTGGTCCTGGGTGGGAAAATCTGTATCCTACCTTTTTAAGTTAGCTCCTCTCTTGTGGTGGGCTCTGCCCGCAAAAAACCAAGCCCAAGTTACCCCTGAAAAGAACAGGCTGGTTGCCCAAGACTGGATCCCTGACATTATAGCAATATTTTTTAAGCCTGGCACCCTGATCCCCAATATGCTGTTATTTCTTGAGGCATCTTGTATGCTTTTGTGATTGATAATCACTTATTACACCTATAAGATGACCATGCACCTGATCTCTTTCATGTGGAAGAATGCAAACCCAAATGACCCAAAGAGAACTGATACTACCACTGCTGACGCCAACAAAGCTCCCTGCTCCCAAATGCAAAATGTGATCATAAATTAATTCATCACAAAGGTAGAGATGCCTCAGATGGGGAAGTTTACACTTGAGGAAGCTCAACACACCATGCCAGTCCTCCACTTACATTTCCAAACCAACACACCCTCTTACGCCAGTGACACTAAGAAGGTCCTTGGGGTTGCTTCTATGCTATCAGGAGACGCCTTAGACTGGTTTGGCAAGGCCCCTGATGAAGATGTCAAATTCTGCTTAGACTATACCAAGTTTGAGGCAGATCTAATGGCTACAGGGGAGGATTGCAACACTAGATACTACGCCCTGAACTCTTTGCTAGAAATCTGACAAGGCTCCCAAACCATCCAAGTGTAATATAAATGATTTTCTGAAACCTAAAACCCACATCTAACTTGAGGAAAAACCGGCAGCCATCATATTCCAGAAGGGAGTGAACCTAGCCATGAAGGACCGTTGAAACACCATCCTCTCACCCTTGGCTTGAAAGACCTGGTCCCCCTGTGCAAGGGCCTCAGCATGAATCAAGAAAGCACTAGTGCAGCCCAGCACCGCCAGACCCAAACCCCCACATCCAACAGAGCAGGGATGACCCCAGAGGAACTCCAAAGACACTATATAGAGGGACTCTGCTTCCACTGCCACAAAGCAGGGCACTTGACCAGAGCCTGTCCTAAGAAAAAACCCACTCTCATTTCCTTGGCCCAAATAAATGCTTCTTCCCAGTTATACAAATTTATCCTAGTATTGGTCAACGCCAAGGGAGCACTCCAAAGACTGAAGGCGTTCATTGACACTGGAACAGACAAAGGCTTCATTGATGCTGACCTAGCTCATGAACTAGGCCTATCTGCCTAGGAAAACTGCCTTCAGATCATCATAGAAAATAGCCCAAAGGACAAGGGGTATGAATTCAAACAAGAACTGCCCCTGGTTATAGGAAAGAACACATATATGTCATATATCATCCTGCTGAAAGGCCTAACACACCCCCTCATCTTGGGAGATTCCTGTTCCAACAGACACAGACTCATCCTCAACTACCAAGAACAAAATGTTACCTTGGGAGATAAGGAAACCCACAACACTTTACCTTTTTGCACTAACCCAGAGGAACTTACCCAAGGACTTATGACCATACAAGTAGAACCTAGAGTGGGAGTCCTACCTGCTTCTCTAGAAAAATAGAACCACATCTTCAGCAAAGAAGCAGCAACCCACCTCCCCAGCCATTTAATCTACAATTACACCATAGACCTGCTACCAGGGACCCAACCACACCACGGGCCCATCTACAGCTACAACCACCGCAAACAAGTAGCCTTGAAAACATACCTAGAGGACATGACAAAAAAGACTTGGTCCAAGTGTCAAAGGCCCCTTACTTGTCACCCATGCTGTTTATAGGAAAGAAGGACAGTGGAATGCATCCCTGCGTAAACTAACAGAAGCTGAATGACATTATAGTCAAGAACTGCTATCCCATTCCCAATGCTGATGACCTCTGTGAAGTACTGACTGGAGCCCAGGTGTACTCAAAAATTGACCTAAGAGACGCCTTCAATCAGATCTGAATCAAAGAAGGAGACAAATATAAGACAGCTTTCAAAACCAGATACAGGTTGTACAAATACCTAGTGATGCCATTTGGCCTGTGTAACACCCCCAGCACTTTCCAAAGGATTATCAACACTGTTCTAGGGGAGCACCTTGACCATTTTTGTGCTGCATACTTGAATGACATCCTCATCTACAGCAAATCACACAAAGAACACCTTGACCTTATACTGGGGAAACTCCCCAGGCTAACTTACACGCCAAACTGGAGAATTGTGAATTCTTTCAGCCCAAGGTCAAATTCCTAGAATATGTAGTGAAGACTGGCGGGTTTGCCATGGCGCAGGGCAAAGTAGAAGCAGTAACATCTTGGCCGGCGCCCAAATGCAGAAAGGATGTGAGAAGTTTTTTGGGCCTGGAAAATTATTGCAGGGATTTCATCAATTTTTTTTCTCAAATTACGCTACCCCTGACCTGTCTTTGCTCTGATAAGGTCCTGTTTGTCTGGAATCTGAAATGTGCCACCACCTTTGAAACCCTGAAGATTGCCTTCACCTCCACCCCTATCCTGGCCATGTCAGACCCATCCAAACCATTCATTCTGGAAACCAACACGTCCAACTTTGAAGTGGGTGGGGTCCTTCTTAAGGAAGGAGGGGATAGTATGCTACATCCTGTAGCATATTACTCCAAGAAGATGCTGCCCACTGAAGGAAACTAAAAAAATATACAACAAGGAGATGCTAGCCATAATGAAGACCCTGAAACATTGCGCTTATACCTATTGTTGCAACTGAACCAATTAGGGTCCAGTATTTGAATTGGGGAAGACATTGTCCAATAGAAAGGACAGGAATAAGAAGAATAAGGTATTGTTTATTGTAGGATATTGCAATTAATATACTATATGGGGAAAGCTATCAGGCCACAAGGGGGTGGCATAGTGGCGTGTTCCATGTAAGGTTCAAAGCCAAGGAATAACTTGTGCAGGGATCAGCAGGTCAAATTGATAGCACTCCTAATTAGGAAGAAGTGCCTGTAATTCAATATTGCCATCAGATTGATTCATGTTGTTAGATACGTCAAGGGGCAACTCATTGAGTGCCCCCTGTGTATTGTAAGATACATTGGCAGACAAGTCTGGAAACTTGGTTGCAACATCCCCCTTGCCCCCTGGTTGATGTCAGACACTAGGATTGGAGTCTGCAGAAGATCTGGGAAAGTCTGCACAAACAACCTTTTTGTGGGGATGACACATCAGGGGCGCAAGCAAATGTGGTGAAGCTTCTTGGCGTTTCCCTGGGCATCTTCAAGTTGATAGATGTGATTGTCATAGACCGTGGCTATCTTGAAGGGACCTAGGTAGTTGGATTCTAACTTGGCTGAATTGAGGTTGAGGGTGTAGACAGGGTCATCTATAGCATACCTGGCTTCAAAGTGCTTCATCCCTCCTTCACTTTTTTTGTGTTTAATCTCTCAGGCTTTGGCACGCCATTGGTTTAGGGATGGAGTTGTCAACAGGGGGCTTTCTGGGAACTGTAGACCGTAACTTCCCTTGTTCAACTCTTGTCAGACCATCAGGCGTTCCAAAGGCCAAAGCACTGTGACTGAACACGGTGCCTTGGTTGATTCCTGCTTGTAAAATAAGTAGAGCGGTGTGCAAGTGTTCTTTCCACACGTTATTGGGGTGCTCCCGTAAGAGCTTGGCAATCAGTTGAACCAGTGAGTTATTTAATCACTCTACGCGCCCATTGGCTTGCGGATGGTAGGGGGTGGTAACTATCTTTTGGAGGAAATTCTTGGCACAGTAAGCCTTCATGACCTGTCAAACAAGTTTGGGGCCACCATCTGTGATGAGACGTTTGGACTGCCCAAAGCAGGCCACAATTTCCTTGCCAATGAAACGGGTGATGGTGGTGGTGATGTGGTTAGTTTTTGCCCAGGCCACTGGCCAACAAGTGAAGTAGTCAATGGCAGTTATATGTATTTCTTTCCAAGTCTGTCTTCAGGGAGGGGCCCAGCCACATCAAGGGCCCACTGTTCAAAGGGTTCCATGGCCTTGATGGGCAGGAAAGACTTGGGGGTGCAGATTTGGACGTATTCTTTTTGCACAGAACATATTTTTCAAGGAGATCCAAGATATCTTGGCACATACGCGGCCACCAAACCTTTTGTTTCATGATCTCAAAGAGGTTTTGTCCTCTGATGTGACCTAGGGTTTGGTGATAATGCAATATGATGTCACCTCATTGTGTGGTGGGGATGTAAGGCATCTTCTCACCTGTCTCTGCTTGGCAGCAGACGTTGCCAGCATCTGTGATAAAATGACTTTTGTTGTCCTTCAGCTTGGAGATAATTACTGAGTTAAGGCCTTCATAAAGAGTTGCTTCAGGGCGGAGGTAAAACATTGGCCAATCTGGGTCTAAGCCGTCATCCCCAGTGATGGATGCTACATAGAGTTGGGAGAGGGCTTCAGCTGTGACAAGTTCCTTCCCAGGCTTGTACTCAATGCGCAACTGGTAGGAGGATAGAAGCTTGACCCAGCCTGCTTGGCAGTGTGTCAAGTGGGACTGTGTGTTGAAGTACTGGAGTGACTTGTGATCTGTCAGGACGCAGGGTGGAAAGGTTGCCCCTTCCAGGTAACAGCGTCATTTCTCAAAGCAGTGCACAATTGCCGCCAATTCTTTATTTTGTATAGGGTAACATTGTTCTGAGTCAGTGAGCTTCCTGGACTTGTATGCCACAGGGAGGAAGACACTTTTGTAAGTTTCTACCCGTAGTATGCCCCCTATGGCCCTGTCAGAGGCGTCAGTCTTGAGTTTTTATTAGCAGTTCCAATTGGAGAACTTCAATACAGGTGCAGTTGTAAGTCTCTGCTTCAATGTCTCAAAGGCTTGATCTCTGGCAGGGGTCCAGTGGTAGCAATGTTTAGTATTCAGGAGCTTGGTGAGAGGTGCAATAAGTTCTCCACAATTGGGAATGAACTTATGCACGTAGTCAACCATGCCCAAGAAGGTACACACCTGACCGACATCAGTGGGAAGTGGTATACTGATGATTGCCTTGATTTTGGCAGGACCAGGCTTTATACCTTGAGCAGAGATGGTGTTCCCAAGGAACAGCTGCTCTGACTTGAGAAAATTGCATTTGTAGGGTTTAGCTTTTAGCTGGGTTTTCTGAAGGGTGTCAAGGACAGCACAGAGGAGTTGGAGGTGTGTGGTTTGATCTTGACTGAAGACAATAATGTTGTCAAGGTACACAACCACACATTTCCCAACCAATTCCTCAAATGCTTTGTTTATCAATATGGCAAAGGTGGAAGGAGTGTTGGTCATTCCAAAGTTCATGAACCAACACTCAAAAGACCCGTAGCGTGTGCAAAGGCAGTTTTTGCCTCATCCCCTGGTGCAATGCGGACCTGGTTGTACCCGCAGTGAGATCAATCTTGCTAAAGACCTTTTCACCAGCAAGTGTGTCAAACAGTTTGTCAATCAACAGCAGGGGGTACTTATTCTTAACAGTCACCTCATTTAAGGCGCAATAGTCTGTGACCAGGCAAATGGACCCGTCCTTCTTGGCTACAAAGAAGACAGCTGCCCTGTATGGAGAGAGCAAGGGTTGAATGAAGCCCTTGTCAAGCACGTCCACAAGGCGCTGGTGGAGGGTCTCATCTTCCTTTAGTGTAAGACAATATAAGGGGCGTGCCTTAGGTAGCAACCCTTGGAGTTGTACAGCGTGCTGAATCTCCTGGGGAGGAGGTAGTTGTTTGAGTGTTTTACTAAAAATGTCCTTATACTCCTCAAGCAGTGTGGCAAGCGCTGGTGAAGGTAAAGTGGTCAGGGGAGGGGCCGCAGGTGGTTCAGTGTGGATAACTTTGACTGAGCATTGAGTGAAGTCTAGTTCACCCCCTTGAAATTATATCAGCCTGTTTCTGTTAATCTGAAAAAGACTATATTGTGAAGTAGCTTGCTCATTTCAACAGGATAGATCTGAAAGCCCACCCCATTTCTATTGAGGGTGATAACAGACATATCCCAGTCAATGTAGGGACAATTGTGACAAATCCAGTCAAGGCCAGCAATTACATTGTGGCTGATCCCTGCCATGATTGGCCCAGAGAGCGTAACATGGACGTTCCCCATTCTCACAGAGAAGGGAACTGTCTTGTGGGTAATTGCCACTCTACAGGAGTCAGCTACTTGTACTGTCTTGAATTTGCTTGGCACGCAGTCTAACTGTTGTGAATCAGCAAACGCCTGGTCAACCATATTGTGGTTGGCCCCTGTGTCTACCAATAATTTGTGGGTACTTCCACAAAAACAGAAGGGATAAGCCAAGCGGATTACTTTATTGGGAGAGTGGCTTTCTTGAAGGACAGGGTTGTCACTATGGACCTGTAAGATGTCAAGGATTTCAACTTCGTGAACGTTGTAGTCACAGGGATTCTTGGCAAGGAGGGATTGAGAGAGATCAGGTTGGGTTGTAAGGTCTCTTGTCATTACAACCCCCAGGCTTTTCCTGGGTCCTTGATTTGTGCTAGCTGAAGCTCCCCCTTGAGGGGGGAGTTTAGTCCCATTATCCTGCTGACGGGGCTGACGGCAGCCCATTTGATAATGGCTACTGCCAGGTGTTGTACAAGGTTGGGATGGAGCGTCACTGATACAGCAGAAGCCCATTGAAGCCTGATAGTTGGCCTCCACAATGGCTTTGTAGCAGCCATCAATGGAGGTACAACAACCTACGGGGACCCACTTACAGATATGGGACTTGAGCCTATTGACTATCAGATTCAGAAGCATGGTGTTCCTGTTAGTCACAGCTTTGGGGGCAGCAGCAAGAGCTTGCTTCCAGTGTCAGGGACCCAGTCTTGAGCAGCTGGCCCATTGTTTTCAGGGGTAACTTGGGCTGGTTTTTTTGCAGGCAATGCCCACCACAAGAGGTGAGCTAACTTGAAAAGGTAGGAGGCAGACTTCCCCACCCAGGACCACAGGCCAGCGGCCAAGATTATAGTGTCAATCACCCCTGTGAGGGTGATGTACACAATCCCAAACAGCTTACCATAATGGTTGATAGGAAGGTCAGGCAAAGAAGCAGGTAAAGGTTTTGGGGTCACAGGCGGTTCCATGGGCAGGTTGTAAGCAGGGAGATAGTTGAATTTTCCTCTGAATAACTTGGGTGTTGAAAATATCCACAGGCCTTGTTGGTTGTATCTAACTGTGGATTGTATGTGGGCCAGGGGATTGAGTTTGAGTATCTTTTTGGGGTGTATTCCTTGTATTCAGACTTCAGAGGGTAGTTGGTAAAATAGACGGGTCCAAAGGGTACACCAGGAGGACAGAAAACTGAAGACAGTGGGGCAGAAGGGCCAGGAGATCTTTTACTGAATTGGTAGATAGCAAATACAAAATAAGGCAATAGCTGTGTGAGCCAAAATAACATAACCTTTATTCAAAAATGGCAATAAGTTTGGAGTGCAGGGTCTTTGGGTCTATATAGTACCCCACCTCCAAACTTAACATTTTCCATGGGGGGTTCATCAGGGCATTGGGAAGGGCAGGGACAGGGGAACTGGGTACTTGGGTTCAAAGGCAGCAAAATGGCACTCAGCCTGGGAGTTCTTCCATTGGTCAAGAATCTCAATTTGGCTACCTGATTATCTTGCTTTAATGTCATGGTCATGGGACCAGGCTGCGGGCCCATGCCTCTTTCCTGGGTTGGCTCTTGATTGGTTGCTGGTGTAGACTTTAAGTTTATGAAGCTAATAGTTGCCAAATCAGTACCTCCCTTAGGCGCTATTATTAGTCTTCCATTTGGTGTGATAATTTCTTTGGTTTGGCTCTTTTTACTGCATGGAGCAACATTCTTGGCATCAGCTTGTTGGGTCTCAATCCCAGAAAAACGTAGGCGGGCGGTCCTGCGGTCCACAGGCCCAGCAGCCTGAAGGAATCCAGGGTCAGGGTTAAATTCCTGCTCCTGGGCCCGGGTTTCCAGAGAAGAAGAATTTTAAATCCTGACAGCCAGGCAGCAAGGTATTTGGGAACAGATCCAGTCTGTTTAATTGCTACTGTAAATTCAGAACCTGAACATAAAAATGTGGGATTGTCAAATCCTTGGTCCAAATTTTGAATCACTTTTGCGGGATGGCCTTTTTTTAATTAAATTGATTTTTTTGATTATTTATTTGAATATTTGAAAATGCGGGAACTCATAGACACTTTGCAAAGTTCAAGTCAAGCTGCATATTTCCAATGGACAAAATGAATTAACTGGAATCAGATTTGAAGTGTTCAAATCCATCAACCATTTTCATTAAGTTTACTATGTTTTTTCAAATTGCGGGATTGTCAAATCCAAGAACCAAATGCAAATCACTTTTGAATGCCACTAGTAAAATAAGATATTAATTACAGGAACTCAAATCCAATTTAATGTACAGTAAGCACACTAGGAAACACCAACCCAAATCAAGAAGCTCCACTCTGGATAAAATCAAACTAAAAATTCAATTTCAATAACCATGTTTAGACATAAAAAGTGATTAAACTTTAAAATCATCCAAAACTTGAAACTATACAATATCATTCACTTCAAATCACGGATATAGAAATTCTGTTACTATTCAAGGCTAACTCAAGAGAAAATAACTACTCACAACTAAACCAATAAATCCAAATAAATACATATTTAATCTAAAATAGATTTTTTATTTTATTTTTATGGACTGTCAATCACATTCCTGACCAGCTCCTGCACCAGCCTGCAGGGCAGCCTGTTCACAAGGGCGTCCTAGAGGGTCCAAGAACAGACCCAGAACCCAACTCAAAGGGAGTCATGCCAACACACAGGCCTCCCAAGGTGTCAGCACCAGCCAACTACCTCCCACATCCCAAGCCAGAACTACCAGCTTGAATCCCAGGCAAAAGCCACTTTCAAGGCCTGCTACCAAAGTCTCCTACACCAGGGTTGCCGGGAACACTAAGGTTACTTACACCTCCACTGTTTACCCAGTTGTCACCCGGCCCCGCACTATTGACCCAAGAGTTGCTACTTCCTGCCCTTGCGTTTTTGATACCTTGTATCAGTCATTGGCCACAACTGAGGAGCCATCTGTGCCTGTGTCTTATGCCACTATTGACAGCGCCACTGTGAGCAATAGTGATCCCACCTTCTACACAGAGGTCCCCATTCCATGTGTTGAGCCTGGTAGCCAGGATGCTGTGGTACCTGCCAAGGGCTGGCGTCGGTTGACAGATAGTGAGCGTGAAGCTCTCCTCAACTGCTTGAATAGGGGAATGGCAGTTTGGGATATTGCATCCCAATTTGGTGTCATGGCCAGATACATTGCCAACATTAACACCAAGTATGGCAACACTGGGCAAATTGCTAAATCCACCAAGGCTAAGCGGCAGCCCAAACTCCTTCAGCCTGTTCATATTGATGCAATCAAGAAGTGGGTAGCCAAGGATTGCCACCTGGACACACTTGCTGTCCAATCAATGCTTACCACAGAGTTCAGGCTTTCTGTTTCTAAAACCCTTGTTTACAAAGTAATGGTTGATTTGGGCTTCTTGTGGAAGGTGCTTGGAGTTTCTCTGTACAATAGGAACAGTGAAAAGACCATTGAGGATTGACACATTTATGCCAAGACATATCTGGCACTAAAGGAGACTGGGAATGTCCAGTTCTTCTACATCAACAAATTGTTGTTTTCCTCCTCACTCAGGTCTAGGCATGGGTGGGTCAAGAAGGGGTCCAAGGACGGTGTAGCCCATCATGCAGCTGTCCGTTCCCAGACCTATTCCATGGTCGCGCTTCTTGGTCCTTGCAGGTTGGACCAGTATCAGATTATTAAAGGCTCCCATAACAGCAGGACTTTTCTCAATTTTCTCTAAGCCGTCAAGGAGTACCTTCAGATAAATTACAGCGGCACAACCAATGTTGTTGTGCTTGATAATGTCAGGCTCCACAAAGTGGATCTGTGTCAGGATTGACAATTCTTCCTCCCTAGAAACCCTAGCCCAGGAGCAGGGATTGAACCCCGGACCTGGATTCCTTTGGGCCGCTGGGCCTGTGGACTGCGGTACCGCCTGCCCGCGTTTTTCTGGGATTGAGCCCCCACAAGCTGATACCAAGTATATTGACCCATGAGGTAAAAAGAGAAAAACCAAAGAAATCATTGCACAAAATGGAGGATTAATCACTGCACCTAATGGAGGTACCAATCTGGCAACTATTAGCTTCATGAACTTGAAGTCTATGCCAGCAACCAATCAAGAGCAAACCCAGAAAAGAGGCATGGGCCTGTGGCCTGGTCCCATGACCTTGACACCAGAGCAAGACAATCAAGCAGCCAAATTGAGATTCTTGACCAATGGAAGAACTCCCGGGCCAAGTATCATTTTGCTGCCTTTGGACCCAAGCACCCAGTTCCCCCAGCCCTGGCCTTCCCAATGCCTTGATGGACCCCACATGGAAAATTTTAAGTTTGGAGGGGGGTACTATATAGACCCAAGGACCCCGTGCTCCAAACTTATCACCATTTTTGAATAAAGGTTATGTTAATTTGGCTCATACAGCTATTGCCTTATTTTGTATTTGCTGTTTACCAATTCAGTTAAGATCTCCTGGGCTGCCCCTCTGCCCGCTGTTTTCTGTCCTCCTGGTGTACCCTTTGGACCCGTCTATTTTACCAACTACCCTCTGAAGTCTGAATACAAGGAATACACCCCAGAAAAGATACTCAAACTTGATCCCCTGGCCCGCATACAATCTGCTATTAGATACAACCAGCAAGGCCCGTGGATATTTTCAACACCCAAGTTGTTCAGAGGAAAATTCAACAATCTCCCTGCTTACAAGCTGTCCATGGAGCTGCCCGTGACACCAAAACCCATGCCTGCTTCCACACCCAACCTCCCAACCGACCATACTGGAAAGCTGTTTGGGATTGTGTACATCACCCTCACAGGGGTGATTGACACTATAATCCTGGCTGCTGGCCCGTGGTCTTGGGTGGGGAAGTCTGCCTCATACCTTTTAAAGTTAGCTCCCCTCTTGTGGTGGGCATTGCCCGCAAAAAACCTGGCCCAAGTTACCCATGAAAACAACAGGCTGGCCGCCCAAGACTGGATCCCTGACAATCTGGTTGTGTCCCAGTTCCTCCCCCATTGACAAAAACAGCC